>JAMXBB010000002.1:6290894-6419781 GCA_024138015.1 Lumnitzera littorea | reverse complement strand
TTTTTTTTTTTTGTTTTCCATTAATATTTCAATAATGTTATGGATCTTTGATTATTAGTTCATATTTCATCGTTACTTATCTATTCCTAAATACTACCAGTAACTACAACCTTTAAATATTACCATTATAATGTTGAACATCTACAGTTTTAAAACTTCTTAGACGTGGCAGCTATACAAAATCTCCATGAGCGGAATGGTTTGGTTATCTTCATATGGTAATTCATATTTATGATTACCAAAATTTTTATGTTGGTTTTTGATTGATTAAAAACAACTAATGTTCCATATTGGATCATAAGAGGCACGTTTGGGGAAGAAGAGAAAGGAGATGTAGAAGAGATATGTTTGGGGCAGTAGAACCACTCCTGTAAATCTTAATCTTTTAGAAGAATTGGGTGAAATCAATCACTCTATGACACTAAATCTAAAGTATACTAGTTTGAATTGATCACAGGGAAATGGTCAGTAGAAATTACTAGAACTTTTATTGAAGGAGCATGTACTTTTTGTGAAATTCTAATTTTAGACTGGGATGGACCACAGCAAGCATAGCATAATCAGATGAATCATATTTTATTCATTGTATATAGTAGTCATAACACTTTATGAATAGAATAGTTTGATTATCTATATAGGATAATTCATATTTTGGATAACCATAATGTTTAAGTTGGCTTTTTAAGCGGAGAGAATAGTTGTATTTAAGATTGGACCACGTGAAACAAGTGGACAATAATTCCCTGAAAAGCCCTCTCCAATGTCAAAACATATGGAAGCAACAATTACAAACGTAACAATCACAAGACTACAAGTCGGACAAAGTTTGGTATTCCTGTCGCTCAACACCATATAGTTTCTATAGGTATGTGAGTATAGGTGCAATGGTCACATGCATACCATCTATCAAGTTGCGCTACGCATGACTAGGAAAATAATTTTAATTACGCATATAGGACAATCAGGAGAGAAGTGTAGGGAGAGAAGTAGGTAATCTTAATAAAGTTTTAACACTCGTGGTAATAGGTGAAAGAGCCAAGAGGCATCAAACTTCATAACCAATGAAGAATGAAGTGATGTTCATGAAATATTCAAATGTTTAATCTTTCATGGTAAGAATCCAGTAGAATAACGACGTTTATATCAAGATCTCTCTTATCCAAACGAAGGAGGGCGATAAGTATTTATAAGAGTTGGCATTAATCTTATCGATCGAATCATGATGATAATTAATTATCAGGATCAATCCCTCCCCTTGATGGATCCCCTATGAGCTCCTTTGGATCCAGGCCTAGTGAAAGCCTTATTCTTAATGTAAGCGAAGTTAAGAAAGATTAGATCGAACAGATCAATCTAACGGGCCCTACTCCAGATCCATTATGCTAAAACTCTCTTGATCGTCTCGAATATTCGGACTTAACTTTTTGGGCCCCATCACTTTAGCCAAAAAGTTAAACCTAATTAATTAATGAATTTAAAGCCCAAACTTAAATTTAGCTCTCTACATTTTACTCCTTAATCGAAGTTCTTCGAACAAAGTTGAAGAGGTTTAGGTATCGAATGAGTCTTTTAAATGACTTAAGCATGTGTGCTATTGAATAGTTACGCCACTGTCAAATTCATTTGAGAGTTATTTAAGTATGCGAGTTTACGGCACATTTTAATCATGTGTCATATTTTAGCTGGATTGAGTTATACATTGCCCCTAAGGCAATACTAAATTAAATCCTCTTTAAGTTGTTTTTTTTTAATAAGATAATTTGTCTTTTTAATTCGATCTACATGAGTTATTAATTCCGTTGAGTTGAATTTATATGCTAAGTTCACATTTACGATCTCATTGGGCTGATTCTATGTATCAATATTGTTTTGATTTTCTTCTCATATAGAAGTATTTTTCTTGCAAGGTTTTTACATATAATGTAAAAATTTTGTATTAACCAAATCTTATTTGTCGCACCTTGGAAGCTAAACGAATGATTTCAATTTATATGTGCCAAGCTCAACTCCAATTGTCAGCCTGCCTAATGTCAATCAACTTCTGGAGAATAGCCCAACTTGCATCAATTATTGGAATGAAGTTGAAGTCCAGCAAAGTCCTTACGTGATGTTCAGCCTAGGTCGTTGAGGATTGGAGAAACCAATCCGTATTCCTTTCAATTTGAATTTAAGTTAAGCCAGCAACCCTGCTGATAATCTAAGTGTGTTCCAGCACATGCACATATCTTAGCCCACAAAGGGGAGGTTTCAACTTAGAGAAATGAAAAAAGAAGAATGTTCGGGCTACGCTAGAGAAAGACATTCATGCCGCACTGCATTTACCAACACAGTTTTATGTATATATATATATATATTTTCGTAGTCGCAACTTCAGACACCTCCTTTCAACTATACAGCAGCTGCTCTCAGGTCTATAGTAGAGATGATTGTTTCACAACTTACCAGGGTTGCTCGATTCTCTGTCGCATTTTGGCTAGAGGTCGTGGATTACGGCTGCTCGGAGTTGCTTGGTTTGAGCTCGTTTACTTGCTACTCCGAAACCTAGCTGTTGTTCATGTCCAAGAGCTCGACATGTGCTCTGTTCTAGGATCTACTTGGCCTCGATTTGGAGTTGTTCAACAATTTTAGAATCTCTGTTCCAGAATTTGGGGATGCTCAACTGGATATGTACAAAGATTAGCAGCTCAGGTCATCCTCATTAGGAGCTGTTGTGCTATTCGTCGCTTGGTATAGGGTTCTTGCTGCAGTGGCTGTTAAAGCTTAGGTAATTTGTAGAGAGAACAGCTCGTTGTTCTGCTCTATATAGCACTTGCTCAAGTAGAGCAACTGCAATGTGTGCGTATGGACAAATTTTGGGGTCTTGCTTAAGTGAGTCCGGATCTGGTCGGTGGGCGCTCGCAGGTTGGCTTGAACATGCCTTAATGCTGACTTGAACTTTTTTTAAAAAAAAGAAAAATATGGCCATTGATAGATTTTTGCTGATTCTATAACAAATATTATGGCTCCAACATAAATCTATTTAGATTAGAGTTTTTGCTTTCAGGTTGTATTGTTGGAAAAGTAACAATAGTAGACACCAACTGGTTGGCTCAGCCCGCATCCTTTATAACAATCTGGTGAAGCTAAGAGTTCATCTCTGCTTAAGACTTCTAAACTTGCATTAAGTGCGCTGCAATATATAGCTCCTAAGTTTCTTGCAATTTCAGAAATTCTTACATTAGTTTTTTTATGGCACTTCAAACTTGCTGTAGGTATATTGTGCTCTACATCTTGACAGCTACACATCATGAAATAACCCGCTAGCATTAACATCACACATATTAATATCAGAACTGACACCCCTGAATTCCTTCATATCAAGGGGGCTTAAACCTTGTCTTTATCAATTGTTGCTATACTACTCACTGTTAGGATTTCATCAAATTTCTGACCAGCCTCTTTGCCTTGCCTTGCCTTGCTGTGATTTCTAATGCCTTTGCTAGCTTTCTACTTTATTGATTATGAAGTACATTTGGGCTCCTTCTTTTCCTTGTCCAGGTCTTCTATTGTGCCTTTAAATTGACTTCATTGTCATGATATGGTGACACAACTCATTCACTCTTTTCATCCTTCTTCTTCTTCTTTTTTTTTTTTTTGTTGGCCATAGTTTTTCATTTCATCATGCACATAATATGCTAAGAGCTTCGACAAGCTTCACATCAAAATCCTCCCACCAAAGTAAGTCTTCTTTCCAACCGTAAATGGCAATAGCTAATAAACGTGGATGATAGCCATGCTTTTTCATTTCTTGGATTGTGTTGTACTTGAATCCTTTAGTAAGTATTGATTCGCTTTATCAATGGCTGAAAATAAACTCGACTGAAATTTAAACTTTATGATATGTTATGACTTGATATTGTTCGTCTCCCTTTGTGTTTGAATTAGCCTTCATAGGTGCCTCTCCTATTAGCTCTTGCATTTTCCTTCCCTTTTCTCTTTTCTTTAGAATTGTGAAGCTAACATCTCTTCATTGTCCATCTTTTGTAGGTGGCAAGGCCAATACTTGGGAGTTCTATGATCATGTTTTGAGTGGCCATTTTCTTGAACTTGCCATAGTCAACAAATCGACTCAGTTTAAAGAAGATCTTTTTATCCTTAGGGTTATGATTACTTGTAATTGAGAGTCAAAAGTCTAAGATTGTAACTTAAGGACTAGATCTCAAACTAGCAATAGTCAACAAATTGATACAGTTTAGAAAGAGTACTCTTTATCGCCCAGACTATGACTATTCGCCAACCAAGAGTCAAAAGTATGCAATCGTAACTTAAGGATAAGATCTCGTCCTTGCAACAGTTAGCAAATCGGCATTGTTTAAGGAGAGTAGACTCTTTACTACTTGGACCATGACTGTTCAGAAACTGAGAACCAATGGAGACCAATCCTTATAAGCAGGAGACAATGAAGAGGTATAATGCTTGCACCGTATGTGGCTTCCTTTTGTGATCTCTATAAAACCAATTGCAATTTGTAATATGAATTGAACATGAGTCTTAAGTCATAAACACATGCACACACAAGCACATAAGAGCTGAGTGCAAGCCTTACACATGAGATGAACTAAACATAGGGCCTAAACGTTAACACATGAGAGTGAAATGCAAGCTTATGAGTTGAGCACACATGAATAAAACATAAGCCTTAAATATCAATACATGAGAGTCGAATGCAAACTCATGAGTTGAGCATATTAATAAAACGTAAGTCTTGATCATGAATCTTGAACATGGGTTTTAAACATGATGTGAGTCTTGAGCATGATGTAAGCTTTGATCATGACGTAAATCTTTGAACATGGCATGATGGAGCCTTAAATATGATGCAATGCAAGCATTGAACATGTGAACTGGACATGAGCCTCAAATGTGAACTTAACATAGGAATTGAATGTGAGCTTTAAACCTCTTTAACATGAATACTTGTGAATTGAAAATTTGAAATGAACACAACCCTCTTTAATGTGAGTAGTTGTAAGCTAAATCATGTGAAATGGACATGAGGCTTCTAAATGAGCATAGCATATGAATTGAACATAAACCTTGAACACAAATACGTGAGAGTTGAAAGCAAGCCGATGACTTAAACACACATGAACCAATTATAAGCTTTGCACATGAATACATAAGAGTTGAACATTTAAGTTAAGCCTTTGATACGGGCACTTGTGAACTTTCGATATAAGCACATGTGAGTTGAGCATCTAAATTGAACATAGCATTTTTGGCATGTGAGTTAAACATGAGTCTTGTCATATGAGTTAGACATAAGCCTTGGCACATGATGTCTTGATCGTGAGTAAACATAAGGATTGCACTTGAGCATTGAATATGAGAGTGAGCGCAAGTCTTGAACATTAAAGTTGAATTTAAGTGAGCAAGAGTTATAATCACGAGCCTTGAACATGATTTAACATGAGAAATGAACATGAGCCCTAAACATGATGTTTGTCATTACTTAAAGTAGTAGAATTGTAATAGTCCTGTCGTGCAAACCATTATAAGATAGAAGCTGACCTTATAGCCGCTATCTTAGACTCGATCGATATAAGACATTTACGACTAACCTATTTTGAAGTAAATAGTTCACAAATTAAACATATTATTTACCTATGAAAATATGAAAAATACATATTAAGATTTAAATATCCTGAGTAATGTTTACAAGATTTGGTAACCTAATCTTAGTTTACTTAAGTAATACATAAATTGATATTAAAAGATTTAAAGATAAGATCCAAACTTTAAGAGTGTAACTGATCCTTAATTTTATACCTTCACTCCTCAGGATCCAATGGTCGCTAGCTTTAGGGTAGTTATAAAGCCGCTTCCTGGTCGTACTTACAACAATATCTATAGAAATATAAGTAACCAACCGCTCAGTAAGTTGAGATAAAGATATAAAGCTATACATCAAGCATAAGCAAAGTTATCAGTCAGTTATTTAAATGCAATGCAATAAACAAATGCTATCGTATAACATTTTCTGGTTTGTTGTGAGATTAGAGAATTACACCCGTTCTAATCCAAGTTGAGGAGTTTAATGCACATTTCAATAGCTCACAACCAAACCCGCTCCTCCCATGACTACTTTTGAACCACTACCTTTACTATTGCCACGACCTTCTTTACTATAACTTAGATCGACTAAGGATGAAGATGGGACCAATATGCTATCCAATGCTACCCCTTTTCGAAAAGGTCGGTATTTGGTCGAAGAATCCTAAATGCTTCCCTTAATAGGTTGCAATGCACGTTCAATTTAGATTTATAAGTCATATATTTAATTAAGTTCAGTTTAAGACATTCAATCATTTTATGTAAAACAAAGAATTACAATCCATAACATTAAACCAGAATCATACAATCAAACTTAGAAACATGTATACACAAGCATGCACACAATCAAATTATCTAACAAACACAACTAAGTATAATCTTAAGCCTCCGAGTACTATAAAATAGTATTCTGAAATACAGAATTGTATTAATCCCAAACTTACTTAGACTTTCGGCTTACTCACTTAAAGTAAGACTCACTACAAGCCTTCATCAATGGTCCTTATAATACAAATATTATTTTAGTATTCATTTAACTATTATTTATATTTATAAACTTTATTCTGTAATTAAGATTATTATCCTTAGTTAAGCGTTTTACTATATCTAATTATTTAGGTTTTTAAGTCTCTAACAATTATCCTTATTTTGAGTTAGATTCTAAATTTGCTTCTTATGCCGCTTTTGATTAAGCTTTTAAATTAGGTTCTAGTTTATCTTTTGATTATCCTTTCTTTATAATCTTATAAATGCCTTCTACCCTTTTTCTTATAGTTTGTTCAAGTGAATAAACATTTGGTTTATATTTTGACTAACTCTCTAATATGCTTCTATTAACCATAATTCTAATTTTGCTTCCAAATCGGATTTTGATCCAAGAATTGTCCATATTTTGACATAACCACTTATATATATATATATATATATATATGTATGTATAAGTTTTAATTCATTAGTTTTAGTTTAAAATTATAATGTTACTCAATTATTCAAGTTTTATATTTCCTATAACCAAGTTAGTTTTGAACTAGTTTTTGATTTAATTCTGAATCAGTTTCTAAATTAAGTTTTGTTTTAGCTTTTGGTTGCCGTTTTTATTTGTAAACTCTAAGAATTCCTTCTAAACTGAAATGTGAAATTCATCTAGCTATACTTGAGTATCCTAAATCTCTTATCTAACTCAACCAATATTTTGGTCTATTTGGTATACTATATTCTTAATTTAACTACTGAATTTATTCTTGATATAAGAATAACCTATATTTTTCACCTAATGACCTAAATACATATTCCATATTATATTTATATGATGTTTTTAATATTATAATATTATCAATTTAACCTAATATTTTCTACTTATTTAATTTCCTATATACACATATCATACATTATTACTTAATCTATACTTAAAATACATATGTAACATCCATAACACTACAAATATCATCTTTCATCACCAAATAACATACCAAGATGTCTAATTATATCCTAAATCATATTTTGTACCAAATTAACTTAAAATATACCATTTTACCTATTTTTCCTTTATAAATATTTATTACATAATATGCATAATACATACATCCAACACCTTAAACTCCACAAAAACCATCTTACACCAGTAACTATCATATAAAGATATTTAATTATATACTAAATCAGAATTTTCACCAAATTAGCATTAAATCACAAAATTAAGGCTAAATATTGCTTCTTATGTATGATTTTAAGGCCTAAAAATTAAGTAAAATTTTAGAAAATTAATTTTTGGAAAATATCTTCATAGAATTAACATATATATCCTAAATAGTCTACACAAAATTTTGAAGTCAAAACTATATCGTTAAAGTCATTTAAATCAAAATTAAAAAGTTGCTCAAATTTAGTGATTTCTTAAGATCAATATATCCTGAGACCTAATTTTATCAAATTGATATTTTTTTCATAAATCTACATACAAAAATATCCCAAAATGCTCAATTTCATAATTTTCCATAAGTATTTAATATTTTTAATAAATTAAACAAAAATCAGAAGAGAATTTGAACTCACAAATCAAAAGGCTTCCAACTACAAGTAGTAGCTCTACCCTTATCGACACAACCAAGTGGTAGGTCTATTGTCTAGTAGTAGTGGTTATTCCTCTCCTGTTGATCATCGGGTATAAGTTCCCTTCCAATACCCTATTTGCACAGTAATTTGTTCATTATTGGTAAAATTGTTCTCTCTTCTCTTCTCACCTCCCCCTAAGTTTTTCTGAACTCTAAACTTACTAAAATGAACTTTGGAAGAGTTGTTCTAAATTTATAAAGGTGGTTAGGTTCTTCCTTAATTTTACTTACACCAAACGTCCCTTATCCTCTCCCTTTTTTACTTTCTAATTGTCCCAATCTTATTGATTGATTTTTTTCTCTTTTATTCTCGACAATCCATGCTTATTTCTAAACCGTTCTACACTTTCCTTGAAATTTTCTTTGATTTTTCTTAATTAATTAGTATTATTTTAGCATATTCTAAGTATTTTAAATAATTTCGGGCATTTTTACCTATGCAGAAATACATATATAACACAAATAAATACTCATAAATATTATTTAAGTTATTTTATAATTTTTCGTATATATATAATTATATCTAGCAATTTGATGATTATCGAAACTTATTTTATATATTTCTGATAAATAACGAGTAATATATATATAACTTAATATTTAAACATGACATAAGGTCTGAATATAACGCAAGGCCTAAGTACAATGTGAACTAAGAGCGAGTAGTCTTTGCACCATAGGTTAAACATGGCACTTGAAATGTGAACTGAGAGCGAGTAGTTGAATCATAAGCCTTTTCAACATAAATGTGAATAGATATTACCCCATTACATAAGTTGAACATGAGGCATTGACTATTAGTCTTCTAATATTGAATACATGTGCTTGAACATATGAGTTAAATATGAGTGAACATGAGACTTAAACATGATGTAAGGCTCAATCCAAACATAAACTTTGTACATGATGTAGGGCTTAAACATGAGTGATCATTAGGTGAACTTATGACCATACATGAGTTCAACATGTGAGTAAAACATAAGTCCTTTGATATGAATACACGTGAGCCAAATCTTGGAGTTAAACATAAGTCTTCTGACATGAAAACACATGCGATGAACCCTTAAGTCAAATGTGAGTTTGAACGTATGTATCAAACATGAACTTTTTAATAACACATGAATTGAAAATTAGTGTTTGGATAAGGCTCCATTCCTTATACTACCCTTGTCATTTTCACTTCAACTTCTCATTTGTATAGTTTTACAATTTTTATCTCATTTTCACTTCACTTTACTAAGTCTCTTACTTTCCTTGGTTTTCATATGTAATTACCCCTTCCTCCTCTCCTAGGGGGTAGCAACTGTGGTAAACGTTGTTACTACTTTTCAAGAATTAACAAGAAGAGGTGGCATGGCATCACATATGAGTAATCTCATGTGTTTAATAACTCTAATTATGTTATCCTTCAAATGAAGCAAAGGGTGATGTCATAAATCTGCGTGATGTATCGAATATCTAGAGTACTCATGCATCAAGCACTACGTGCGTATTTAGCCTTATGTGTATGTACGCTTCGAGCATTGCAAGCAAATGCGCATACATCAGCCATCATGCACAAGGAGTATTGTATAAAGGAAATATAATGAGTAGTGATAATCACCATGTAAGAATAACCTCTTCATATATCGTATCCATTTGTCATTTTCCTCCCTAAGTTATTGACATATGGAGAAGAGGCAAGTTAACAAGTCTTGATGTATCTCAGTCCTTCATAATACCATCAAGGACCCACTGCTGTATTGTAGTACACTAACCTTTAAAAGTCAAGACACCTTAAAGGGGCGCATTGATTTAGCCTTATAGCAATGCAATATTTTCATAGGAGCAGTTATATAAAATCTTGGTTGTATGTGCATATCCGTAATTGACTACTTATGTTAATAAGTACTATCATAAGCCTTATTTCATATAATCTTCTTAATCACTCAATTGTAACTCTTATATTTTCTTGTAAGTACAAGTTGTAGTTAAATGTGTAGAATCAATAATAATGAAGTTCATTGATCCACTTTCGTGCTCTTTCATCTCCTTGGTGCTTTCGTTAGCTTTTTTGAAAGTGTCTTTGCCATTATGTACTTAAGGGTGATAGCTCTTTACTTAACAGTAGCATGCTAGACAATAATGCAGTAGGACTGCTTCGATCCCCTTAATGACTTATAATGTCTTGACAGATAGTGAGAATCAATCTTAACCCAATGGTAACATAACTAAGCATATCTTGAGTTTAAGCGTGCTTTGTTTTTAAAGACTTTATGCACTTAAAAGTAATGTCTTGGCTAAGTAGCACTATTATCTGGTGTAAAGTAGTAAAATTACTATACTATCTCTTCTTCTTTTTTCCCCTTAAAAATGACACTACGTGGTACGGAACAAAGGTTCGACCTAGTTGCACCGGTGTTAAGCAATCATGAGCTCCAAATTTTGGATTAACATAACTTTAAGATTACTTAGACTCTTCTATCTATGGGCCCCCTTGTAGAATAGATGTAATTATGAGACTGGTTAAACTTAATAATCTAAGAGGTTCTATTTTAGGATAAGCATAATTACGAATTTGCTTAGAACTAGTGATATATGAGATCTCACATGTGATCTCACATATTGAGGTAAGACTTTTGCTTACAAATGATAATATATAAAAGATCCTTTTCAAAAAGTGTTCAATTGCTCATATGAAGCGATAGTAGCACTAATTACCTGGGATCAATAATTCTTTCTCATTAGTCAAGGGGGTATTTCCCATTACTTGACTACATAATGTAACTTACGAAGATGTTACCTAAGTTTGAATGTCAATATGTTAAAGTGTTCAGTAATGGAATTGTCTCAACTTCTTGATGGCAAGAAACATAGAAATTAGATAGCATAAAATCTACACATAATTATCATGCTATGATGCACATTTGAGAGCCAGTGCTCCTACTTGTCCGCAACATATGAGATAAGCTCGTCATTTTGTACTTAGGAGACTAAGTTCTTACCAACTAGCAACGATTTGTAGAATATATGTTATATTCATTATTTTTTTCTTTTGATCAACCGAGGGGTTTAATTACCCCTATTCAAATGTAAACTATTTTGTGAAGTTAACTTCATGCGTTAAGGAGACTAATCTCTTACTTTGCAGTGACAATAATAATAAAATGAAGATATACAAACACTTATCACATTTTCATTAGAAAATATCATTGATGGGAAAAGGAACTTCTTTCATTGATGAGAAGCAGTTATCGATGCACTTACGTATGAAATGAAATGAAAACTGAAATTGATGCTAACCATAAGCAAGAACAGATAAGGCTAGTCACTGGATGAGTCCAAGCTTGCAGAAAGCTCGAAATGGGTTAGCGAAGGAAAGGTATGAAAGGGGTAAAAATGACAAATGAAATAGTAAGCAAAATCCCATGAACAGCTCCAAAGAATATAACATACTAAAGGAACTTTTAAGGACTCACGACACAATTTGATACGATACACTAATTGGTCCAATGAGGTTACTTACTACCTAACCTTACTTAAGGGAAAGGATAAGAGTGATGCTAAGAGTAAACAAGCAGTATTTACGCAAAGAAGAAAGTGCTCCAGTATATTGAAGGTAATATGCTTTTACAACTACAAGAACAAAGGTATTTATACCTGTAAGTTAGGGTAACTTACCCCAAAGGGAAAAGACAATAAGGACATTTCCTAAAGGATCAATGTATACAAGACAAAAGAGTAAAAATGAATATACAAAGAAAACAATCATTGGTGTTATAGATTCTACATATGATACTGTACATGTGATGATGTTGCATTAGCGAGGTTGTTAGGAGATGCGGATAAAGAGTACGGATAGATAGGTTTGTCCAAGCAAGGATGGCTTAGCTAGTCCGGTCTCTCTCTCGGCTTCTCCGCAAGAAAGATGCCGAGTAATTGGTCAATTCAACAATAGAGGGTAATCGCCAACTCAGCATACTACAGAATAATGAGCGGTCATATGATATAGCATTAGAGGTGATTCGATAAGGAAGTACTCGGCTTCGGCAGGAGTTAGTTGTAATATAAGGACTCAACGTGCCGACCCCTCTAGTCCTCGGGCTCAATTGTAGGTTAAGTGCCTCGTAGCTTGATTCCCATAAAAAATAGATACAATAAAGGCACATTCCAGTTATTAAGAGTTCTTGTACTTTTTAGCCTATAAAGCACTTTCTTCCTTCATAATATCATTGCTTCCTTGCGTTTCTTCGTACCCCTGTAATAACTGAGTACCCTTTCCTTCTCGAATGCTTATGTCTAAGCTTCTTCTCTTATAGGTAGTTGTGCCTCAAGGGGTTCCACTAAGGGTATCTCTCCTTCATTCATGTGCTTATCAAAGAATGTTGCTTTAGTAAAGCAAGACTCATTATGTGTGAATGGGTTCTTTATCATAAGAATAAGGATATCCTTCCCATTTCAATGACCTTTCATTCATTAATGCTATGTCGAGGGTATCATGTCGTGATCATGCAACCATGTCATTCCTATAAGAAGATGTTGAGATAAAAGGCGCATCGATCACATAGAACCATGTGGAGTTATCGATAAGTCCAATATCAAAGTCTACTTTAATACACCACATTGTCTTCATGGAAGACTCGTGGAAGCTATTTAGTGTGATCGATTATTATACTAAGTTTCGAATATCTATCTTTACAACTTTGAAAGTGGACATTGGCATAGTATTAAGTAAAGATCCATTGTCAATAAATGTCCTCCTAATGAAATGATCATCGAGTAATCTTTCTACATATAGAGGGCAATTGTAGATAAGATTCATTGTACAAATGTCAACAGTAGTAAATGCAATTGTACCCTCGTTTATTGAAACGATTCCCTTTGTGGGACGTGCTATAGGACGTTTCTTGTATTGACCTTGTGAGATCCTTATGATTGCAATCGTTGCCTTGAGCTAGGTATCCTTATCAAAGCCAAGTAAATTAAAGAAATTCTTAACATTAACACTTTTCAACAAAGCAAGATCAATACTATCATCTTCATTTGTCTTAATCTCAAGTCCTTTATGCTTAATTTTATGCACCTTAATTGGCTGCACGTCCATATTTTCCATCTTTATGGGGTCGTGAGTGATAACATTCATAGTGCTACGTTAATTGTTGTGACCTGAAGTTAGATTATTCCTGACATCATTATCTTTGATGGTCAGTTCTCTATTTTGAACCCTCCCATTAAATATCTTTTTTAAAGTTCAATAATCTTCTGTAGGGTGGCCTACTTTCTTGTGAAATCCGGAATACTTAAGGTCACTCTTCACTTCATTTGTTAATAAGCACTCAACCCTTAGGAGTTTGATGTTCCCATAATGTAGCCATTGGTCGAGAAGTGTGTACACTTTTCTCATTGAGCATGGATATGCTAAAGACGATTTAATACTCATAAGCTTCTCACTTCTAAATTTCTTTGCTCCTCTTAGATTATCTTCTTGAACTGAATTCATTGTTGGTATGCACTTGTTGAACCTTGCATTTTCACCCCGTTGTAGACACCTCGTTTTTGTTGATTTTTATTATTTATTTCAATTAATTAAGCCAAGTTAATAAAATAATAATAAAAATTAAAAAAATAAAATTAAAAGAAAAATGAAAAAATAAAAAAATAAGAAAAAAAAAAGGAAAGAAGGAAATTAAGTTAGGTCATAGCAAGTCAAGTTATGAGTGGAGTCGTATCAAGTTAATGTAAGTTGAGTTGTTGGATCAAGTAGTGAGATGGACTGAATTAATTAATTTGTCCAATTTAAGGACTTAAATCAGATTAGGGAATTATTAGGCTAAATTAGATCGGATCGGTCGGGAAAGAAAAGCTCGAGCTAACTAAGGTTTTTAGAAGTTAGGGTAAATCTTGGAAGAATCACAATCAAATCTTTCGTATCAAAAATACGAAAGATTCGATTCTGAGTTTATAAATAATACGTTGGTTAGGGATTCGAAAGAGTGTTTTTTTTTTTTTTAATCACACTCCTACCCAAAACACTACACAAACACCACTACGTAATACCATACAGTACCACCTTAACACTACCACACAACCACTACAGTCAGCACCCAAGCTGTCGCCCAGCAACGCCTAGTCCACTGCCCAACGTTGCCCAGTCTACCGCCCAGCGTCATCGCCTAGCAACACCCAATCCACCGCCCAATGTCACCCAGCAACACCCAGTCCACTACCCAGTAGCACCCAATCTATTGCCCAGCATCGCCTAATCTATCGCCCAGTGTTGCCCAGTCCACCGCCCATCAATGCCCAGTCCACCACCCAACACTGGCACAATCCGACATTAGGTAAATTTTCATTATTTATTTTTTTCATTAATTTTTATTAATTTACTTTATTAGTTATGTTTTTTTCCTTTATTAACTATTTTTGTGTTTAAGTGCAGGTTTTTTTTTTATTTTGTTATTATTTATTTTGTTGTAATAAAATTTAGTTGAATTAAGTTTTTTTTTTAAATCACGTTTTATATAATAAAAAAATATTTTTGAAACATAGTAGTTTTAAAAAATAAAAATTCTTAAATTGAGTTTTTTAAAAAAGATTTGTTCAATTAGGATTTTTTTATTAAATTCAGAACATTAAATTTTTTAGGTTTATTTTTTTAAATAATAAATGAATAAAAACATAAATTTGGCTCGATTTTCAAAATAAAAATAACCCGCCCACTAAATATTTTATAAAAAAAAAAAAGAACTACTGCTGGTTTAATCTCGATTAGCGAGTATATAGGCACTTTCGAAGTAACCGTTAAAAAAATAAAAAAAATTCCCTTTTCTTAGAAATTCGTAATAAAAAATAACAATAAATTATTTTTAGTTATATTTTGTGAACGTAGATATATTTTAAATATTTTTAGAAAAATTATAAAAAATAAAGCCCATCGATTTTTTTTTTATTTTCACATGGTGATTTATTCTTAATAGGTTAGCCTCCAAACCTAGTTTTCTAGTTTAATTTTTTAAAAATTAATTTTTTTTAGGAAATTCTCAAACTAGTGGTCAAATTAGGGTTTTTTCACCCGAAAATTGTAATTTTATTTTATTTTTTACTAGTCGAACTAGTTGGCGAATCCATTTTTTTTTTTAAATAAAATTTTTTTTCCTTTTCCTTAGTTTAATGTTGAATAACTTATATTAAGCGAGCTATGCTTAATATAAACTAAATTAAGGAAATCGAAATAGGGTTCAACAGAATTGGCGACTCTACTAAGAATGCTTGGTGGGCTAACCATGTGAAAATTAAAAAAAAATTTGATGGGCTTTTGTATTATTATTTTCTTTTTATATTATATTATTATTGTACTAATTGTTTTTTAGTGATGTAAACCCTAAAAGAAAAGCCTAGCCTAATAGGCCTTCATGGGGATAAGAGGTTTTTATTTTTTAATTAACCATTTGTGTATTTAAATATAGTCAAACTTAGGCCACCTTAGGAACCTAGGACGGGCCGCCATTGTGTAACCCTTAAGTCGCTAGGGTCTTTACCCTCGTCTAGAGATGATAGGCTAACCTACTTGGGCTTTAATGTAGCCTACTGGGTAGAAAGCCTTAGAGTTATAGAGCCTAAGACCCGGAGACTCTACCCTCTTGCATAATTCTTTTCGAAAAAGGAGTGATTATTTTTAAAATTATAGGAAAAGCCTGATTTAATTCGCAGTCAGTTTATCGTTCATTTTCAATTAAAAAAATTAATAATTTTTCTATCTAAGTATATACAAGTTTTATTTTTATTAAATTTTATTTTGAATATACTTATATATAAGGATACTCTTTAACCGTGAATTTATCATACTCCCTATAGTTTATTAATGACCAACTCTATTGCATTGTACGCGTATGTAGCACATTGCATCACATTTATTTTGCATAGTTGTTTGTATAGGCTATCTTTTGTAATATGTGTATGTCTTATAGATTTTTTTTATTTCATTAGTAATAGGTTGTATAACATAACATTTAATATAAAATGCTCAAAATCATTAGTATTCCCCATGTGCCAATGTTAGAAAAAAAAAAAACTTCTATATCAACTTATAATTTTTTTTTTTTTTTGCATGTAATCATGGAAATTAATAATGATAAAGATTATTATGGAATTATCATTTTTTTAAAGACTTTCCAACATTTTTTTTTATAAAAAAGAAATTTCAAAAGAGATTTTATTATCAAAAACTAATTTCATGATAATTATTTACTTGGTTGATTTCTATTGTAGTGCTCTATATGTACCATACTGTTAGAAATTAACAAAATACAAAAAAAAAAAAGATTTAATCATTAGACTTTCATTGTGAATTATTTTCCAGCTTAAGGTAATTAATCCTGTAAATGTCTAAGTTCTCATTCTTTGTGTTTAGTCATTAGGTTGTCACGACCCTAATAGAGTTTTCTCCATGAGTCATCACCCTTATGTCATTTATTCAATAAGTTTCTCATTGTAAAATAATTTTCATTTCTCCATATCGTCTTGTAATATTATCATCATCCTATGTCCTTGGTCATCAATCCCAATGTTTTCTTTATTTAGATTCTTTGATGTCAGTATTAGGTTTCTATGACATAAAATAAGCATTAATTTTCCAATAAAAGTTTCCAAAAAAAGAAAAGAATAGTTTTCAAAACTAAAAACTTGATGCAGTATTGCTAACAAAAAGGGATTCTTGCAAGCTTTTAAAGATTGCTTTTTAAGTGATCTAACCTAACTTGAAGCCCATAATCACTCATTTTCAAAAACAAGATGTCTAAAGCTCTTGAACATAAAATAACCACAACCAAAGGGGTTTTGGAAAAGCATGAGAAGCAAGTCGAGACCATAGCCTATACCCAAGCCTAAGGGCTTATTGACATACCATCTAAGACAGACAAGTCTGAAGAGTTGCCAATTCATGAACTCAACAATAGCAACAAAGGCTTAGGGAAGGAATTGGTGTAGAAATTGATGAAAATGGAAGAAGAAATCTTCTAGAAAATTGAAGAGAAAATAGCAGTTCTCAAGGATCATGATGTGCAGAGTGATCTAGGCTTGAGCAGTGTTTGTGCTTTTGAAGACCATAGGTTACCCAAGAAGTTTAAGGTACCAAATTTCGAAAAGTATAATGAAATAAGTTGTCCTAAACTTCACCTTAAGCTTTATGTTCACCAGATAGCCCAATTCCTTAAACATAAGTAGTTAATGATTCAAACTTTCCAAGATAGCCTAACTACATCGGTGTTGATTTGGTATGCCTAACAAGACTTAGTTAAGCTTGATACTTGGAATAAGCTAGCTCGAGCCTTTTATCAACAGTACAAGTTCAATGAAGAAGTGGCTCTATCCTTGATGGATTTGAATAACATGAAAATGAAGTCGATCGAGTCCCTTAAGGAGTATTCCTAGAGATGGAGATCTACAGCCGCTTAAGCTACAGTACAATTGCTAGAAAATGAATTGATCAACATATTCATTCGCACATTAGGTGAACCTTATTATAATCACCTTTTATGGCATATAGCTTCTATGTTTGCAGATGTAGTTGCAGCTGGTGGTCGCATTGAAGATGCTATTAGAGTGGGGAGATTGATAGGGAAGGGATTAGCCCCGTTGGATTCAGAGGCTGCTATGAACACTATGATGTCCTATCTAATGATACTCAAGCCTAGTGCCCTAAGCATTAGTCCAGAGCTTAAGGAAAATAAGTTAAGCTAGAAATCACCCAAAAGGAGGTTCACTCATATCCCGATTCCTATGTCTCGGGTCTATCACCGCCTAAAAGAAGAGGGTTTACTGCATCCTAAGACTCCAACACTAAGGTATAAACCTCGAAAATATGATCCCAATGTGCAATGTGAGTACCACATAGGTCAGTAGGGGCATGCTACCAGCCAATACTGGGAGTTGAAGAATAAAGTCCAAGATTTGATTAATGAAAAATTGGTCCAGTTGGATTTCGTTAGGGATCCAAGGCCCAAATTCTACACAAAGCCCACTATTAACATGATACAAGGATTAGAAAAGTTGTTAGAAACATATTTGAATGGTCAAGTCCAAGGGGTATGTTATTGTTAGGGTTTGAAAGAAAGGGTTGCGACCCTATAAGAAAAGTTAGCGAAATATGAAGAAAAGCTCACTAATAGGGAAATGGCAATAGGTTATGTGTTCAAGTAGCTTGAAAACCTACATCCTAATACAAATAGGAAGTTACAGCCTAAGCTTAAAGAAAATTCAATGAAAGAGAAAGCAGGAGTGAATGTACTGATTGGGAAAGCCTAGAATCAAGACAAGCTCATCCATAACAAAAGGAGGCAATTTACGCAGCTCAAGATTCCTAGAGCCTAAGTGTTCAAGCAATTGAGAGACATGGGACTACTGACATGTAACAACCTAATAAGGAAATGCAAGCCAAGAGATCATGACCCCAACAAATAGTGTGAATACCATATGGGCCAAGTGAGGCATACTACTAAAGATTATTGGAGATCAAAGCATAAGGTGCAAGATTTGATTGATGCCAAGATTATCTAATCAAGTTTTTTAGAGATTGATGGGTTGATTAGCAACAACATTCCTTCCCCAAGTTTTGAAGGGGCATCAAATAGACAACCTCCAACATTAGGCATTAAGGATTTGTTACTATCATCTGACCGGATGGCTCACCACTTAAAGTAATTAGGCATATCTCCGAGAGATCAATTCAATTGAATGGGCCGAGTTTGAAGAAGTGACAGAAATATAGGGGCAAAAAATAGGAAAGAATTTTAGTTCCTACATTTTCTTTCATTTTAGTGCTTGTAATAGATACGAGTTATTGAATAAAGCAATTTTGTTTTGTTATGAAGCTAGCTTAATTCAAATAGGGGCATTTCAAATGAGTGAAAATGGATGAAGAAAATGTGAGCCCGGAGCTTAAAACTTTCTACTTAAGGGAATGATAACACATTACTTAAAAGGTTTAAAATGAAAAGAGGTAACCTATGTCTCAAACACTAACCTTAGAGAAGAGTGCCGTCAAGGTGAGAATTGGGCTCATTCCTTAAAGGAGGCCTGTCTTGAACTTGGTACACGAGTCAAAATGATATTAGGTATTCATTTCATCATCCTTAAATATGATTATCCCTTGCAAACCCATTTGAACTTTTAAGGGATTTTTCTTAAAATTAGCCCTGGTAATAACCGCCTCAAACTAGGGCAATTAGGAGGTTAAGATAATTAATTTAGAGAAACAAAGTAGACTAACTTATGCTTGCTTTAGTTGTGCCAATTCACAAGAAAATGTTGTCATAGATAATTCAATTTCTTTAGCGTGAAGAAGAGCTTCAAACCATATATGCCTTACTTAGGCCTATACATTCAAACACCTCAAGCCTATGGACTTTTCTAAACACTTCAATACCATATACACTTCTCCCAAGCTTATATACCTTGAACCTACCTTTTGGTGCTTCTAATCCTATTAAGTAAAAACTCAACAATAAAATGACACCTTGACAAAAAAAAAAAAAAAAAAAAAAAAAAGAAAAGAAAAGAACAAAGAGAAAAAAAAGGGAAAAATAAAAAAGAAAAAAGAGATTGAAAATACTAGCAAGGTGATCACTTTCAAAGAATAGACAAATTACCAAAATAGAATAGCTTGAAGTTCGAACTTGTGATGGCATCCAAAATTTGAATACTTTCAATTCCTAAGCCTAAAAGCAAAGCCCTTATTTTATGATCTCACTCATTATACTAGCTTTGATAAAACTCTTTTGACTAAAGAAATTGACTTATCTTAAGTAAAATTTGCTCATGAAACTGGGGGCAAGCCCATGTTTAGTTTCTCCTAGGTTCTTGGCTTCTAAACTTGGGATTAATTGCATATGATTTCTTCAAAATTAGCCAAGTATATTGATATCTATTTTCTTAAACCATTGACTAAAAGCCTTACATTACAAATCCAGAAAAGACCTATTGATTGACCAAAATGTACCACTTACAAAATAGGCTACAATTTTTGGAATTGATGTTGAGAGCGAAAACAGACCTATGAGAGCATAAGTAAGTCCAGTTTAACTAAATATTTCAAGTAATGATATCTATCCCCTAAGTGGAAAATTAAAGAGTTGAGTACTTTGTAAAAAACGTGAATGATCATTTATCCTAAGTTAGAAATCGGTGTTTCTAAAGAAGTTTAGAGATCATGAATTATGTTTCAGGAAATAAGACTGCGAGATTTAGTGATCAATGGACAAGGGACAAGCCAACCCCTTATTTGTGACCTTTATGGTTTTCAAGATTTTCTTACTTATTAGCAACACTATTTTCGATCAAAGAGTGTTTTTTTTTTTAATTTCTTGAAAAAAGAAGGAAAAAGAGAAAAAAGAAAAACCTTTTCAAAAGAGAAAGGAAACCTTTTTCAAAAAATTGTCAAAGAACAAGTTAATATTTTCAAAGAATCATCAAAATCCTTCAAACTCAAGTCTTAGATCATTTTATCAAAACTCATCAAAATCCTTTTTAGGATCGCTTACTCAAAAGAGCACTGTCCTATCCTTAATAGGATCGCTTGCTCATAGGAGTGCTGTCCTATCCTTAATTAGGTCACTTGCTCAATAGAGCGCCATCCAATCTTTTCAAGGATCACCTGCTTAAAGGAGCACTGTCCTATCCTTAATCGGGTCGCTTGCTCAGTGGAGCACTGTCCAATCCTTTATAGGATCACCTGCTCAAAGGAACGTTATCCTATCCTTAATAGGATCACATGCTCAAAGAAACGCTGTCTTATCCTAGTTAGGTCGCTTGCTCATTGGAGCACGATCCAATATTTTCTCAGATTGCTTGCCCATAGGAGCGCTTTCTTATCTTTAGTTGGATCGCATGCTCATAGGAGCACCATCTAATCTTTTCTAAGATTGCTTGCTCAAAGGAGCATTATCTTATCTTTAGTTGGATCGCCTACTCATAGGAGCTCCATCCACTCTTTTTTAGGATCGCTTGCTCAAACGAGCGCTGTCCTATCCTTAGTTGGGTCGCTTGCTCATTGGAGCGTCATCCAATCTTTTCTCAGATCGCTTGCTCATAGGAACACTGTCCTATCTATTTTTTTTTTAGGATCGCTTGCTCAAAGGAGCGCTATCCTATCCTTAGTTAGGTTGCTTACTCGTTAGAACGTTATCCAATCTTTTCTTGGATCACTTGCTCAAAGGAGTACTGTCCTAGTTCTTTTTAGGATCACTTGCTCATAAGAGCGCTATCCTATCTATTCCTTTTTAGATTGCTTACTCAAAGAAGCGCCATCTGGTTGTTTAAAAGATCGCTTGCTCATGAGAGCATTGTCTCATTTTGTCTTTGTAGACACCTAATTTTTACCCTTCTATAGTCCTAATTTTTAATTTTTATAAAAAGGGTCCTAATTCAAAAAAATTAATAGAAGATAAAAATATAATAAAAATTAACAAATAATGAAAATACCAAAAAATAAGAAAAGGAAAAATTATAAAGATTTCACAGATTTTTAGGAAGTAATTTATATTAGGAATAATTGGTTTTAGTGTTAGTTTTAGTTTAGTTGAAAATTTTATTTTAGGGATTCAGATAGTTTAAATATAATTTAATTGTAATGAATGTTAAGACACAGACCAACAGCCTAGCGGATAAGTAGCGGAGTATTTGGGTGGATTTAGTTGGCGGTCACGGGTTTGAGTCTCACCAATGAATATTAGTTAAATCATATTTGAATTGAATTTGGATCTAATTTAATTAATGAATCAGATATAATTACATATGATATGATATGATTTGGTTAGACTATATAAGCACTTCCTGTAGAAACCAAAGAAAAACAGAAACAGAAGTAGCAACCAAAGAAAAAACAGAAACAGAAACAGCAACCAAAGAAAAACAGAAACAGAAACAGCAACAAAAAAAAACAGAAACAGAAACAGCAATAAAAAAAACAGAAACAGAAATAGCAACCAAAGGAAAAACAGAAACAGAAACAGCAAACAAAGAAAAAACAGAAACAAAAAAGGAGAAACAGAAATAGAACGGAAACAGGAATATGCTGCAGAAACTATCCTATGACTCTGCCGCGCATAACCTACGAACTCCAATTGTTTGGAACACGATCAGCGCTCCACCGACCAGACGATAACCAGCAGCTCTGACTGAATCCAACGTACTGATCTCCAATCTCCGACGATTAGCCCTTGCGTCCACCAGACCTGAAGCATACTCCACGCACAGCAGCAGCCCCATAATTATGGCATCTTCAATCCAGACGTCAATGCACGACAGCAGTAGCCGAACACAGCAGCCGGACACAGCAGCAATTCATCGTCCTCGCCCACTGAACAGCAAGTCACACGCGCCAGAATCGACGCTAGCCACTCCATCGCTGACTTCTCGACCAATACCACCGCACCGTTCGACGTCTAAAGACTCGACAACACCCAACCCTGCTCTCTTCTACACACACACGACGCTATGATCTACAATCCAAGAGTATACTGACGCAGCGCACAACACTACTACAGTACGTTGACGACAGCAACTTCGGCCACGTACACTGCCCAAACCACATCCGTACTGCAGCAGCGATACAAACTCCATCAAGTAGCTGCACACGGTCAGCAACTCCAGCAACACCGAGCAGCTCTTTCATCGCATAGCCAAATCATGTTCGGTTTAGTTCGAATTTTTTTATTTAGTTATCATACTATGTTATTATTATTATATTATTAGATATAGCATATGTGTGTATATATTAGTTTAATATATTTCTTTTAGCATTATTCTGCTTTATTATATATGTTAAATATGTTATATTGATTTAAGTGGATAGTTGTTTAATAGTAATAATATAGATACAAATAATATATATATGTATATATTAGTCTAGGAATTTTTTAGGACTAGTTTTTGTTTTAGATTTCTCACTTAGAAAATCAAATTTTTTTTTAGAAATATAAATTAATAAAAATCAATAAAATTTTTAGGGTATTTTAGAGAGTCTTTTAATCATATCAAAAGTTAGGACCCTTTAGATTTTTTTTAATAAATCGAATAAATTAAAACTTAAACTTGAATGGTTTTCAAAATTAAAATAAATCAACACACTAAAGATTTTAAGAAAGAACTACGATCGTCTGATCCAGGCTAGCGAGTACGTAGGCACCTTCGGGGCGACGATAAAATATGTAGAAACTTAGGTTCTTTTTTTTCTTTCTTTCTTTTGATTTTATTTATTTATTTTCTTAAATATTATAATTAAAAAATAATCCTAATTTTGGTAAATAAATAGTGGTACCCATTAGGGTTTAATATGTTAACCCCCGAATTCGGAACCCTTTAGTTCTTTATTAAAATTGAAATCAAAGATCAGTAGCTAAATCATAACCAATCCACTCAATTGGTTACGGTTTCTTTTCTTTTCCCGACTCCGGTTGGGTGGCGACTTTAAAAATTATTTTTAATGAAAAAATCGGAATTTCTCAATTTCTTTAGTCGATGATTAATATTAAATGGGTTAGGGTTTAGTATTAATCAAAAAATGAGAAATCAATTTTAAACAAAAATCGAAAAATCAGGCTCGACAGTCTTTAATAAAATGTCATCTTATCTTATTTTTGAAAGATCTATTCTTTTGAGCAACTCGTCCTGAGTGAGATCTATCATCTTTGAATCATACACTAAACCAAAATAAGTTTTTTGAAATCTCGAAGAGATTTATCCTCTTCATATCATCCGCCAAACTAAAACAAGTTAATTTTACCTTCAACAGTTCTTGCCCTATCCTTCCAAGATAAGTCTCCTTAAGATTTTTACCTTATCCTTCCAAGATAGGCCCCCTTGAAATTTTTGCTCTATCCTTCCAAGATAGATACTATTAAGTCCCATCCTTCTAAGATAAACACCTTTGAAATTTTTGTTTTATCCTTCTAAGATAAACACCATTAAGCTTTATCCTTCCAAGATAGGCCCCCTTGAAATTTTTGCTCTATCCTTCCAAGATAAACACCATTAAGCCCTATCTTTCCAAGATAGGCCCCTCTTGAAATTTTGCTCTATCATTCCAAGATAGACACCATTAAACCCAATCCTTCCAAGATAGGCCTCCTTGAAATTTTTGCTTTATCCTTTCAAGATAGACACCATTAAGCCCAATTCTTTCAAGATAAGCTCTTCTAACCTTTTGCTCTATTCTTTCGAGATAAGCATTCGTTTGCCTTGTCCTTTCAAGATGGGCAGTTTATTCTTTACATCAACTTTTCAAGTTGATATCTTTCATCAAAATAAAACACAACTTAGTTGATCAATTCAAAGTAGGGTTTCACAAAAATGAGTATCTCTTTTGTCTTTGTAGCCTTTCAAACTTCCTTATAAAAAAAGGCAGCTGTAAACACTTCATTTTTGTCAATTTTTATTATTTATTTCAATTAATTGTGCTAAGTTAATAAAAAAACGAAAATTAAAAGAAAGATGAAAAAATAAAAAAATAAGAAAAAAAAAGGAAAGAAGAAAATTAAGTTAGGTCATAACAAGTAGAGTCATAAGTTGAGTCGTGTCAAGTTGGAGTAAGTTGAGTTGTTGAATCAAGTAGTGAGATGAGCTGAATTAATTAATTTGTCTAATTTAAGGACTTAAATCAAATTAGAGAATTATTGTATTAAATTAGATTGGGTCGAGCCTAGAAAGAAAAGCTTGAGCTAACTAGGGGTTCTAAAAGTTAGGGTAAATCTTAGAAGAATCGCAATTTCGATTTTAAGCTTATAAATAGCACATTGGCTAGGAACTCAAAAGACGGTTTTTTTCTTTTTAATCACACTCCTACCTAAAACACCACTGTACCACCACACAACCATTACGCAACACCACACAATACCACCCTAATACTATCGCATAACCACATGGTACCACCCTAGCACTACCGCATAACCACCACTGTTAACACCCAGCCTGTCGCCTATAAGCCCTAAAGTTAAGCCAAGTGACCGTAGGATTAAATTTAGAACATAAAGTTTAAGGTGATCGGTTAAAAGCGATCGGTTAAAAAATTCGATCAAACCCAAATTATAAACTATGAATAGAAAAATTAGTAAAAATGACCCCGTAAACTTGAATTTAAGAAAATAATTAATAAAATAAGAGACTATAAAATTTTCAAATTTTAAATATAATAATTGTTAATTATCAAAAAGCGCAAAGTATAATCTAACAACTAATAAATTACTAGAGATAAATTATATGTATACTAAAAATTATAAAATGACCTAAATAATAATTAGGAATGTTCACATGTATTCTACATGTATTTACGTATAGATAAAAATACGTGAAATTTCTTAAATTGTCTAAAAACTTATTAAATAATTAAGAAAAATTATTAATTAATTAAGAAAAAATTAGAAAAAAAATCAGAGGAATCAGGAATGAGGTGGATGTGGTCGTGGCAAGTCAGGAAGTGAAGAAAAAAAATTGCCCAATCAAAATCAAGCAACACAAAAACCAAAAACTAAGGGATTTGAGCAATGTCTTATTTAATTTAATACACATTAATTACCACAAAGCTCTATAAATAGGGAAAAAATTTACAGAGCTCCTTCAGGTAGTTAGAAATCAGAGAAAAATAAAGAGCATCGAAATTCAAGAGAAAAATTAGAGGAAAAAAAAAAAGGAAAACTGTGCAGTTAGGGTTAGTAAGCCAAACCCATACACCACCACCACCACTTGGGACCGAGTCACCACCACCACCAACTCTAGACCCACCGTCTAGACCGGTCGACACACCTGGACTGGTGTTGGAAGGCCAAAATACATCGAACCGGGTGAGTCCCTTATCTACTTTGATTTTGTATAATTTCTTAAAATTATTTATTTTGCCTAGAAAATTATGAAACTTATTATTCTGAGGTTTTATTGTATGTAGATTTAAGGAAAAATAGTGATTAAGTTTAATCATATCTAAAAATATAGGGTTCTTAACAATTAAACAAAACCGAACATGATTAGAACTAAAAATAAATAAGTTTAAGAGTGTAGTTTGGAGTTCAAATTTTTTCTATAGAATGCTTAAGTGATATAGAACAGTGCTATGAAGCCATTTTTTTAAATTTAATTTTTGAAATTTTTAAGTAAATTTTTAGCCTTAAAATGAGGGAAAAATTAGGTAATTTTGGGTTAATTAAGTTATTAAGTAATTAATTACTAATTTAGATAGTAATTAGATGTTTAGGGATTTTAATTTCTATTGTGGAAACCTAATCTTAGCCTTTGGAGTATTAAGTATAATTAATTTAGGAATTAGGTAGTAATTGTAGGAAATTAAGAAATATGTGGAATTGGAAATTTAATAAATATGAAAAATTATGGTTATTTAGATAATATAATAATAAAAATTAGAATATACTAAATCTGAAACAAAATTTAATTTTAGGTAATTGTATAAAAAATGTAAGATTTTCTCACATCGGGAATAAATCCAGTACCTTAATTAGGATTAATGTGTACCGAACAATTTAGAATACTAAATTAAGACCCAATAGGATATTAGAATACTCGAGCTTAATGTGACTAATTTCACATTAGGATTCGAGCATATTTAAGATTCTATAATCAAAACTAGAATCTAATTTAGGAACTGAACCCCGAAATAAGGTAGAATGAATCATTAGTACATAATAGGTATACATAAAAAAAATGAGTTAAATTATAACTTAGAATATAAATCCTTAAAGTATAAGTATTGAAAAGACCTATTTATTTTATAGGATACCCAAAGACGAATCGTCTTGCAATTAAGTGATCGGGCGACTGAGAAATTCCAAGTAAGTTGAGTTATTACTTACTGTGTTAGAGTATTATTTTTATGGTATTCGAAGACTTAGGATTGTATATGGTTGTGATTGTAAGTAGTTTACACATGTGTTTGATGTATCTGAATTCATGCTGAAATTTGTAATATGATTGATTTTGTGTTATGATTGAATTGGTGTGAAATTGTTTGAAAACCCTAAATGAAATTTAATCTTATTTGACTTTAATGACCTAAAATGTCATGTATTGCAACCCGTTAAGGGATCATTAAGATTCTCCAACCAAATACCGACCCATTCGAAAGGGATAGCGCAGGATTGCATAATGGTCCCTTCTTCATCCTTAGTCTAACTAAGTAATAGGAGAGGAGGTTACGGTGAGGGTGAAGTCAATGGTTTGAAGGTAGTCGTGGGAGGAGCGATGTCTCTATTGCACAAGCCTAGGTTTGGTTATGAGCTATTGCATAACATGGAAACTCCTCAACCTGGATTAGAGCGAGTGAAATTTCTCTGATTTCACAACGAACCGGACTACGTTGTGCGATGAAACTTGATTGTTGCATTGCATGAAAATAATTGCTTGATAATCTTGTTTGTATTTGTATGCATTCATGAGTCTCCAATTCAACTTACTGAGTTGTAGTTGCTCATACCCTTACAGATCCTTTTGCAGGTCCTGATTTCTGAATACTTCAAATATTATGCCGCCTTACAATTATCCAGAGGTTAGTTCTTTTCAAGCCAAGGGTGTGAGGATCAATTTACTTAGTAGTGAATGTGTAGCTAGAGTGTCCTTTATAGTTTGAGGATGAAAGATGACAGTTGTTATGTAAATTGGTGAACCATGATGTTTATGTAGAGTTTCCTGGGAAGTTATGTAGACTTTACATATAATTATGTATGTTTATTAAAAATTTGTGATATTTACTATAATTGTAGTTAAACATTTAATTGGAATGTTTATTTCAAAGTGAGAAGTCATCAACGCCTTGTGTAGATTATATCTATGGTAGGTACTATGAGGACAGTTATTGTCGTAGAATGGTTTACACGGCGGGACTGTTGCGACTCTACGACTTCGGGGTGTAACATCACCTAATGTTGCTTAACTTATCGCCCAACAACACCCAGCCTATTGCCCAGCGTTGCCCAATAATGCCCAACTTGTCACCCAATGTCACTCAGCTTGTTGTCCAACGTCACCTAACCTATCGCCCAGTAGCACCTGATCCACTGCTCAACAACAACCATAGTCACCGCTAGTCTACTGCTCAACATCGCTTAATCAACCGCTCAATAGCACCTAGTCCACCGCTTAATGTCACTTAGTAGCGCCTAGTTTACCGCCTAACGTCACCTAGTCTACTGCCCAGTGTCGCCTAGTATCGCCTAGTCTATCGCCTAACATTGCCCAGCAACACCCAATCCACTGCCCAGCATTGCCTAGTTTACTGCCCAACATCACCTAGTAGTGACCAATCCACTACTTAGCGTCACCCAACAGTGTTCAGTCCATTACCCAACATCACCCAGCAACGCCCAATCTACCACCCAATACCGACACAATCCGACGCTAAGTAAATTTTCATTAATTTTTTTATTATTTATTTATTTCGTTAATTTTTATTAATTTTCTTTATTAGTTATGTTTTTTTCCTTTATTAACTATTTTTTTTGTTCAAATGCAGGTTTTTTTTTTACTTTATTATTATTTATTTTGTTGCAATAAAATTTAGTTAAATTAAGTTTTTTTGAAAAATCATGTTTTATTTAATAAAAAAATATTTTTGACACATAGTAGTTTTAAAAAATAAAAAATCTTAAATTGAGTTTTTTAAAAAAGATTTGGTTAGTTAAGGTTTTTTTTATTAAATTCAGAAAATTAGATTTTTTAGGTTTGTTTTTTTAAAATAATAAATGGATAAAAAAACGTAAATTTGGCTCGGTTTTCAAAATAAAAATGACCCACTCACTAAATATTTTATAAAAAAAAAAGAACTACTGCTGGTTTGATCCTAATTAACAGATATGTAAATATCTTCGGAGCAACCGTTAAAAAATTAAAAAAAAAAAACTTTTTTCCTTTTTCTTAGAAATTCATAATAAAAAAATAATAATAAATCATTTTTAGTTACATTTTGTAAACTTAGGTATATTTTTAATATTTTTAGAAAAATTATAAAAAATAAAGGCCATTAATTTTTTTTTATTTTCGCATGGTGATTTAGTTTTAATAGGTTAACCTTCAAACCTAGTTTTCTAGTTTAATTTTCTAAAAATTAATTTTTTTAGAATATTCATAAACTAGTGGTCAAATTAGGGTTTCCCACCAGAAAACTGTAATTTTAATTTTTTTACCAATTAAACTAGTTGGCGACTCCATTTTTTTTAATTAATTTTTCTCCTCTTCCTTAGTTTAATATCAAGTAATTTATATTAAGTAAACTAGGCTTAATATAGGTTAAATTAAGGAAATCGAATAGGGATCAACAATCGTGTAACCCAATTGTTAATCCTTCTTGCATTCTCAACTAATGTGGAGAATGAGGCTAGGGCAAGGTTCTCAAGACGTACAACATACTTAGTAAACATCCTTTAAATGCATATCTTGATCAATTCCCTCTCATTGCAAACATCTCAAATATCTAAGAAGTGTTCCCTAAAGTGCTCAATGTAACCCATGAGGTCTTTCTTAACTCTTTGTCGAATCTGACCCATCTCGGTAAAGGTAACTCTTTTCTCTATAGAGAAGAACTTCTCCAAAAATATCTTACACATGTTTCCTCATGAATTAACTGATCCTAGAAGAAGGTTGATGTGTTAAGTGTATGCTTTCTCAGTAATAGACTTAGAAAATTTTTTCCATTTCAAATTATCATCTAAATTATATACTTCTAGGGTCTCTATGAACTTTAACAAGTGTTTTTTGGTACTTCCCTTCTTACCATTGAATAGCATGAACTTCGAGCTTATATAGTTCTTAGGATATGACCTTACGAAAATGCATTGGTGATATGAGATCTTCAATTCTGGTACTTTAATCATGTGCTTTGCATGTGTCTGCTTCAAATACATGTCTAGATCTTCTTTGGTCACAAATGAACCCCTTTAGGTAGATGCCTCTAACCTCACTGTCATCAAAGGGGCAGGGTACATGGGTATGGGATTCATTGGTATTGTGCTTATGGGTACAGGGTTCATTGGTATTAACTACGTAGAGTTAACAATTGTGACACATAATATAGCATGTAAAGATGGTGAGCCTCTAATTTGAATTCCTTGGTTCCTTACTTTAAGCAATGAATCTTGTATAGCTATCGGTTCCATTGCAAGTTGTTACTCTTCGACCTTAAGAGTGTCTTGCTCATTGGTAGTAGAGGAATTGAGTGGTTAAAGAGCTTACGTAGCATTTAGTTGTACTACATTGGAGGGACTTAAGGTAGTTGCCCCTTATTGCGCAGCGATGAAAGTAGCTAGAACGGGAACATATTGGGCCAACATTACCCTAAGTTCATTCAAATTCTAGTTGGTTTCTAGAAACTCACATGCTAATTGGGCATTGTTAGGGACAATTTCTTACATACCATCTCTTTAATTTGTGCCTCCAACTAGTGGTGGATTTTAATCATTGGTCACAGTAATGTTGTCTTGTTCTTGATTAATATCATTAGTAGAATCAACTTGTCTCCTTCTTGGTGGTACCATCATATAGATATCAAGTCTTCTCTTCCTAGTAAAGTTACAAAAAATATAAGTATGTGCGTATGGGTACAAAGGTTACGTGCATGACATATGTCAAGTCATGCTATACATGATTAGGCAAATGACTTAAATTGCACATATAGGATGATTGGGAGAGAAGTGTAGGGAGGAAGATTAGGCGATCTCAACAAGACTCTAACACTCATAGTGACCGGTGGAGAGTCAAGAGGCATCAAACTCCATAGTCAATGAAGAATGAAGTGATGTTCTTGAAATATTTAAGTGTTTGATCTTTTACAATAAGAATTCGATAGAGTAATGACGTTTGTGCCAAGATCTCTCTCATCCAAATGAGGAAGGAAGGGAGTATATATAACAGATGGCCAATGATCTCATCCGTATGATTGTGACGTTGATCAATGGCCAAGATCAATCCCTTCCCTTAATGGATTCCCCCATAGGCTCCTTTGGATTTGAGCTTAGTGAAAGCCTTATTCTTGGTGTAAGCCAATGTTGAGAAACATTATATCAAACAGGCCAATCCAATTAATCCAATTCCAAGCTTGCCATGCTAAAACTCTTTTGATTATCTAGAATATTCAGACTTGACTTTTTGGGTCTTATCACCTTAACCCAAAAAGTCAAACCCAATTAATTAATAGGTTTAAAGCCTAAACTTAAACTTATCCCTATATGGTTTCTATCCTAAAATGGAAGGATCAAAGAAAGAAAGTGCATAGCTAGCTGCATGCTTTGAAAAGGAGGCCTAGACAGAGAATTTAACTTTGAAAATTCAAAGTCAAGTAGAGATAGACACTAATGATGTATGTGTCATCTCTTACGCATGTTCATAATTTTGTACGTGTTGCATTATTGTTTGGAGCAATGTAATTATAAAGCACCTTCCACTTAATAATTTTCCTTATTCTTCTAAGCATTTGAACAGGATATAACGGTTTATCATTTTCTGTACATTTATTTAATATACATTTATGGAATTACCAGTGTTTTACAAATTTTAATCTGTTCAATTTTCTAATTATTTATATTTAATGCTTTTAAAAGTTTGGTGCAACTTTTTCCATGCTCCCAATCAGTGCAAAATCTTCTCTAGTGTGAATATTTCTATAAATAAGTCATAATTCTAGCTCTCCGCATAACTTTGACCAATTGTTTTTCCAATATTTATTTTACACATATTTGTTCCGTCTCAATTTCTATTAATTTGTTGTGTTTTTTAAATCCGATATAGAGAATAATTTAAGGTTGGACATAAGTGCAGAGAAATTCTAGATATGAAGGCATCTTTTGTTACATGCATTAATCCTTTGTCCATGGCCTTATGTAGTATGGTTTAATGCATTAGATAGGCATATGGAGAGAAGATTGGTGGGGAAGTTTTGTTCTAGCAAGAAATTAATCTCATCTTCTTGAGGGAAAAGAGAAGTGTGGACTTGGAGCGGTGGATCTCGATAGGAAATTTTGGATAGGTAAATTTGGAAGGAGATATGTAATGATATTTAAAATCACAACTTAATTGATGCAATTTTACAAGTTTACAATTTTTATAAGTTATTTTGCTTATTAACATGAATGCAAAATCATGTTGGTCTAAACTCTTGATGAAATCATTACTTTACGTATATGGTTTTATAAACTTACAATTTTACCACTTCTATATGATTTTACAATTCCCTACATTCTAATTCTTGATAGAAGTGACTGAGCTTAACAACTAGCTATTTGCAATGATAAAATCCTAAGATACAAATACGGTGATGAGGAAAGCCAAGATTTTTTAAAATGAAGGGAGGAATTTTAGGTAGAAGTAGATAAGATTGAAGAATGAAATGCCTTTGAATAGAGAGGAGAGATGGTCTGTAGCACAAAAAAGGGTTGTTAAGATAAATGTGGATGAGTAAATGATGCTTGTAAAGGTACGACTGCTGTAAGGGGTATTGGACAAGATGCAACAGGTAAGGTAGTAGATGGATTCACATAGATGATATAGATGGCCATTATTAGAAATGTGTGAATCTTCAACATTCTCAATTCGACTCAACTCAACTTGTTTATATTCTTATTTAAGCCATCAAAGATAGTTTTGGAATTCAATTGGTGGTTTGAATTAGATGACATGGTTGCAGTGGTAAAGTCAATAGTGGAGGATTCTCATCGCTTGAGTTGGGCTTGTAAGTCCATAGTCGATGAAATAAACAGACTTGGGTTCCTTTAATGACTATAAGTTAGTTTCAATTTCCAAAAATGCAAACAAAGAAGTACCTGTAGATTGGGTAGATAGGTATACTTATCACTTGGAAGTATACATCTTCAATGGATTAGTGGTCTAACCCTCCATCTACTTACTTGATGATGATATTTTGTTGTTGTTATAATCTCGAGATGTTACACAACTCAAACAATTATGGTTAAGTGAAATAAAATTTACTGTTTATTCAAAAAGAAGGCCTCTTCCATTAATATTCCTCACCATTTCTATCTTAATTTTCACCAATCAACATTTTAAATTGTAAGTAAGATGATATCATAATAATGTTATAAGATAGTTCATAAATATAAGTATTATCAATAAATGATTTTAAAATTGGTGGAAATGGAAAAAAAAAATTGATGTATGAAAGGAAATCTATTCAGCATGAGAAAAGGTTTCTAATCTTGAAAAATTATGCCATCAATTTCAAACATTGTCATTTATCTACTTCCCTTGTTTTTTTTTCTCTCTTCAACACTTTATTTCGGCCATTGGTATGTCATAGATTTTGGAGCACTCTTTTAACCAAAGAACGCTCATTAGGAAATTTGGATGCTCATTCTAGCTTGCTTCATGGAAATTCTCTTTTAGATTTTTTCAACATTTTATATGATTAAAACTTTGTAGTTGTAAACATTTTTATCAAGTAATCTCAAAAAAATGCAAAAATAAAGGCTCGATAGGTTGTGATGAGAGAAAAAAGATTCGATAGTACTAATATATCATGTTAATTATTAAATAGTGTGTAAGTACTATTAAAAATTTGATACGTAACAATGAAAGAACGTAATTTTTGAAAAAGTATAAATTATATTTTTATGTGTCAAATTTTTATTGATAATTGTACGTCACTCATCAATCCACATAGCATGGTAATATTATACATCATGTGGCCTCGATGTAATGAGATGGAATGATGGTAAATGACCTCTTATTTTTGTTTGTTAAGGACTATGAAACTAGTAATTGAAAATGAGAAAAAAAAAAGATTACAATCTTTTTAAAAGTCAAAACATTTTTCCTTTTCTCATTTGATGATATTATCAACCCTCAATTACCACTTCCATCTTTCATCAACATTTATTCTTAAAAAATACTTATGACTACAACACTTGATATTACTATAATTGTCGTGCTCAAAGTCTAAGAGCTCAAATTACCTATTTAATAAGTTGCCTCATAAGATTCACGACAACTGCTCTATCTAATGCAATCACGAAAGTTCTAACATAACTTACAACCTATTAGATGTTTTATAAAAATAAAATATAAATATAGTAGTTTATGAAAATTTTGTGTGAATCCTCATTTTCATACAAACAAATAAGATTGCATAGAATCAAAATTTCGAGTAGATAGTAAAATGGGTAGTATAAGCAATTCTTGATCTAGCTTCTTCTATAATAACCTACATTCATATCTTGGTATCGATTCACTTGTTAGGTTTGTAGAAAAGAAACTCTTATGTACTCAAAATCTCAACCCATTTAATGTTTTTGCTACATTGCCATGCTCAAAATTATAGGGAAGTGAGCCAAGAAACCTTAGGCTCAATAAAGGGTAAGAGACAAAAATTATACACATGCTGCTTAAATCAATGAGGTTGTTAATAAATTATTAAGCATAATATAGGAACAAGCAAGTGTCATTTGCATGACATTTGTTTATGAAATATACAATATAACTTAACTTACAACCTATTAGATGTTTTATAAAAATAAAATATAAATACAATTGTTTATGAAAATGCCGTGTGAATCCTCATTTTCATACAAACAAATAGGATTGCATAGAATCGAAATTCCCACTAAATAGTAAAATGGGTAATATAAGCAATTCTAGATCTATCTTCTTCTATAATAACCTACATTCATATCTTGGTATCGATTCACTTGTTAGGTTTGCAGAAAAGAAACTCTGATGTACTCAAAATCTCACCCCATTTAATGTTTTTGCTACATTGCCATGCCCAAAATTATAAGGAAGTGAGCCAAGAAACCTTAGTAAAGGGTAGGAGATAAAAATTATATACATGCTGCTCAAATCAATAAGGTTGTTAATAAATTATTAAGCATAATACAAGAACAAGCAAGTGTCATTTGTATGACATTTTCCTATCCGTCGTAATATTAGAGAAATTAAGTCCACTATAATTCGGGTTAAGGAATTTTTGTGCAATGTAATAAGTCATGACCAAACTTAGACATGTGCAATGGAGTCGTTGCTCCTCCTACAACTACCTTTAGACCAACACCACCAACCTCACAGTGACTTCCTCTCCTATCACTACTTTTAGCTTGAAGGTTAAGGAAATGCCAATGAATAATGCCTCTCTGAAGGGCTTGGAATTTGGCCGGACAATCCTAATTGTCCCCTTATCGGATTGCAATGCACATCATTTTAAAATTTTAGTATTAACCTATTAAGTTCTCTCAAGTAACATGTTTTGATGATAATAAACATTTAAGTTGGCTGACCAAGTTTATGAGTTAAATGTTTCTAGGATATAAGTTAGAAGAAAAGTTAGAAGCCATTACAATTTGTTGCCTATAGTTAGAAGGAGACTTAAAAGCTAATCATAGTTGAAGACATAAGTTAGAAGCATGTTTAGAAGGAATCAAATAATGTTGAAAAATATATTTTTAACAAATTAGAAGATCATTTAGAATCTTAGACAGAAAATAGCCTGAAAATTGTGCACAACAAAAATACTTAGAAGCAAACTTAGAAGGTCTTCTACAAGTAGAAAATGAAGAGCAACAAGACTTAGAAGCTAAGTTAAAAGCTATGATAGAAGAACCACAGATTGAGCTAAAACCTAACAATTCACAAATATTTTGTTTGTTTTCTTGCAAGTTAAGGTCTAGCTCCACTTGACATGTACATTTAGGTAATGCACTATCAAGTTCCACTATGAAGGGTGAATAAACTTTTCAAAGCAAGAATTATAAGATATTTCAAAAGTTGGCCAGATTTTGTGGAACCAACTACCACTAATCCTTATCCTCTTCATTAATCAAGAATTAATAGTTAGAAACTATCTAAAATATCAGGAGATTTAAATATTGAATTGGCCAAATGTGTAAAGAAATAATTGTCATGTTTTAGCTATTAACAACTCGAATAAGGATCAAAAGATTTGAATCATTACTTTTAGTTATGAACTAGCTATTACGGTAGAAGTTTAAAATATAAGGAAGGCTTCAAATGAAGAACACATAGATACACATCTACGAGATTAATCACAAAACATTATGTAAATTATATTATATAGTCTTTGCTCTTAAATCAAGCTTATTGTATTTTTCTTAGCTTTGTGAAGGCTTAGAAGAATCTTATTTCTATATTAAGTATTTGTAATAGGAGAGCAATTCACTATAGATTTATATAGCTTGTTGAGAGCTTGAAGACAAAGTCGTGTGAGTAAGGCTTGTAATAGCATATTATACTCTCTTATTTTTTAATAGTGGAACATTTAACGTGAAAGACCAAATTCCAATATTAGAGCTGGAAGAGTAGATGTAGGTGTAAGGTTGAACTACTATAAGTGTGTTCGAGCTTTTCTTAACTCTCATCTTTTTATTTTATATTGTTATGGTTGTTTTAATTAACTAGTGAAAACACAAAGCACCCACCTGAAAATTCTTAATATATTAAGTAATCAAGGGAATTCTTAAATTGAAATTTTTTTTTTTTTTTATTAGCAATCAATCCCCCCAAAACCCACCTTTCGCCCACATGAAGGCCTTGCTTAGGTTGATTGCTTAAGAAGGACCAACATAACCAATTTGCAAACACGCCAAACAAAAGCCAATTCATAGCAATGAAGCATAACATGTAACTTGACTACCAAATTAGCACTTTACTATCCAATCACAAGCATAGTATACACACATTCAACTACATAGAATCAAAAGCAAATATACACTCCAGTTTCTAAGTACCATAAAGCATTTATCTCACTTACCTGTTATTGCTTATGCTCTCACTATTCCATTATACCATCATTTCTAAAACTTAAATTCCCTATTGTTAGAGTAAAAACTTTTATTTTAGTTTTAGTAAGAATTATGAAATCAGTATAACATTTTAATATTTATGGAGGTTTTCTCAAATCTATGAATCAACATTGTTGTAGTTTACTGTTATAATTACTAAGTATAATAAATTTGTTTGCATGTTGTAGTTTATTAAATTCCGTCATCATCGGTTAAGAGTATATATGTAAAAACCCAACAAAATTGAAAAAGAATAAAAGAAAATAAACAAATGAAAGAATAAATTGAGCAAATTATGGTTTAGTATCATTAAAAAGTAGTAGGGGAAATCTAGGCATAGGAAATTTTTTATAACCCTAAGTATAAAAGCCCTGCATAATTCATTGGAAACCCTTTCGCAATCATTACTCATGTACTACTCTTGTAACCTAGGGTTTCCACATGAGTTTTGAAACATGAAAAGGGAATATGCGTTATTCCATGGATATCTAACTAAAAACGAATCATGGTAAGATTGTAGGATCATTTTCTCATTGACTTAATGATCAAATCTCATTAAAAATTCTCTTTCTTTGCTAAGGCAGCATATAAAACGATTTTAGGATTGTTTTTTAGGAGTCTTACAAAGAATTTTTGGTGGTGGAAGCACAGATCTCATATCTCAACAATAGTTATTCGTTAACCATGCCTTATATGTTTGTTTTTGTTAGAGATGTGATCGTTAATTTGAGTTTTGGGTCGGTTGTTGACTGTATTTGGGTGTTTGATAGGTAAGATGAGTGTTATAGAGTTGTGTTGATGGGATAACATGCCAAAAGTGGTGGTTTTCGAAAGTGCTAGGGAGGCGTTTATGTTGAAGGGGTAGACGTTATTGTAGTCTATAGAAAACTACAAATTGCACACTAGCGTCTGGACATTAGGGGAAAAAAATCCCTAAGCTCCTAGCATCTGAATGCCACATAAAGTAGCATCCTAATGCTAAGTACCCTAATACATACAACATCGTTACCCTTTGTTTGTTGATGTTTCCGATGTTTCTTTTCATTCCTAAATCCTTTTAAATGTTTTCTAAACATTAATCTTCACTCAAAACAGTTTGCAAACCAATCTAACGTCATAATAATCCTAGGTTTCTTAAGTGACATGAGTTGTAAGTGTGTAAAGGTTGTGACGTTGAGTTAAAGGGTGATTTTAGATAAGTTAGAGACTAAGAAAAGGTGTTTCATTCTAATATATGTATAAGCCGTAAATTGATTTTTGGTGTTTGTGTTATGACAAGTTTTAGAGAGGTTGTTGAATCAATTTGTAATGAATCATCAAAACAAGGTATGGGATGCTTACTTGTTAGTTGTGTTGTTAGGATAGTGATACCACCAAATTAAATAATTAATGGACTTTAAATGAATGTATTACATTTGCCTAGCTAGGCCTAAGGGACTAGGAGGACTAGACTTTCGGGTGGCACCCCGATGATCCTCATGTGACAATGTCTTGATTAGAGCTTCACTTGAAAATGATTTTGGTAGATTTAGGTTATTCCTTGGTTCCTAGGGTATTGGGGAGGATCTAACACCAATACTATATGATAGAGTATAATATGTGTGTCAGGGTCATGAGCACCCTTATGCTGCTTAACGAGCTAAAATGAAGTTAATTAAATGGATGATTGATGCATTATTGCATTATGTAATTACATATGTGCGTGTGATTGAAATTGTATATTAATGCGTATGTGCTTAACGTATTTCATAGTGAGTTTTGGCTCATCCCTTCTTAAAATTTTTAGTTGCAGGTACAAGTTATAGCGATCATGAGGTTTAGTACAATGACTTGATTATTAAGGTGATACAGAAAATTATTCTGAATATTTTCATGAGGATGGAAACGGCTCTGTATAATCTGAGTAAGGGTGTGAAATTGGCTGAAAATGTTATCGGGATTTTATTTATTTATTTTTATTTTGTATCTTAGATCATAAGAAGTCATCTAAGACTTCTCTTGTTAGTGTTGTTAGAAGTATGTTAGTTATTGTATTTGGCTAAATGAGATACTAAGCTTTGTTATTTTAGTTTGTTGAGACAAAGTTATTGAAATATGTTTGAACTTATTTTCATTAAACAAAAGAAACTGAGAAGTTGATCGTATTGTACTATTTATGGATTATGGATGTTATAGACATCCAATATATTTGAAGAAATATTATAGGTATTGATGGTTGATATTTTTGTGGAAAACTTAGCAAATTGTTTGAGTCGCCTGACGTATCAGTAGAGGTTATAGACATGTGGTGAGCTATAGCGTTTTAGGTTTTGGAAAGTTACAATATATCATAAAATTGTATCAAGAGGATATTTTATATATGTATGCATGTATATATATGTGTATATATGTATATATTTATATGTATTATTTGCCTCTAAAGGAGATATGTTACAGAGACTCCATGAAATTATGTGCACATACTATATATAAAATTATATGAATAATTTCTAAATGTACTCTTTTGCCACATTGTATCATAACACTACTTACCTATATTATTGTCGAGTCTGATTTTTCGATTTCCTATTTAAAATTGATTTCTCATTTCTTGATTAATACTAAATCCTAACCCATTTAATATTAATCATCGACTAAAGAAATTGAGAAATTCCGGTTTTTTATTAAAAATAATTTTTGAAGTCGCCACCCAACCGAAGTCGGGAAAAGAAAAAGAAATCGTAACCAATTGGGTGGATTGATTACGATTTAGCTATCAGTCTTTGATTTCAATTTTAAATGAAGAATTAGAGGGTTCCAAGTTCGGGGGCTAACCTATTAAACTCTTAACGGGTACCACTATCTATTTACCGAAATTAGGATTATTCTTCTAATTGTAATATTTAAAAAAATAAAAAATAAATAAATAAAATCAAAAGAAAAAGAGAACCTAAATTTTTACAAATTTTATCGTCGCCCCGAAGATACCTACGCGCCCGCTAGCCGGGATCAAACGATCATAGTTCTTTCTTTAAAAAAATCTTTAATGCGTTGATTTACTTTAATTTTGAAAACCATCTGAGTTTACATCAATTTAGTTTATTTAAATAAAATCTAAAAGGGCCCTAACTCTTGAGTGTTTTTATTTTATATAAAATGCTTTAAAAATCTTATTTTTCAAAGGATCTTTTATTAATCTTTATTTAAATAAAAACAACTTGCTGTGTGATAAACTTTTAAACAAAATCAAATCCTAAAAAAATAACAAATTCCTACAACCCCTAAACTAATATATACAACTATTTACCTAAATAAAAACATATTATATAATATACTTGATATATATGTGTAGAAAACTAATACTAAGAAAAAAATCTCCTAATATATACATATCATCGTATAACCAAGGATCTAATAATAATAATACTATAATATGATTTTGATAATAATAATGAGATATATAAATAAAATAACAATTAAATAAATAAATGAATGAATAAAAAATTTCAGGATTGGAAGAGAACCGAACATGATCTTTAACTATGCAGCATTATAGTATCCACAATTTGGCCGTGTTGATGTGTGGTCTGCAGTGGTTGTAGACGAAGAAGACAGCGGCTGCTGCTGCATATTCAAGCGCGATCAGATGTTCCGTCGTGCTGCTGTCCTTGCTTGAATTCAGCCGCTATCAAGTGGATGCTTGCCGATTGTGTGCGTGCTAGCTGAGGATGATGGGTGTGTGAAGCGACGTATTGAACGTGATTAGCCGAATACGTCTCAAACTTGTTAACCGGCATCTCCCTCAGATTGCCATAAGTCTCGCCACGAATTCCCAAACTCAAAACAATCTCCATAAAGAAAACCCGGCGATATAAAGAGATACATTGCAACAGAGGTGGGATCTCGAATGAGTACAGAAGCTCTCCAGAGACAAAATCTTCAAGCAACTCAACAATACCATCATGATAGTATTCCATGGCCTGGAAAGCGTCCATCACAGCCTCCTTGTTTAATAATGGCTATAAACTTCTTATGCACAGATTTGAGTCCACCATGCATTTATATCTGATAAAACCACCCTTGCCAACACTTCTATTACCTAACTTGGGCTGTGAAGTGTGCTGTTGTGGCGTAGAGTGCAATACGGCATGGAGGGCTGCTGGCTTCTACCATGATGGGGAAATCAGATTGTCAGATTGAGGACATAGCCTTTGGTCAGGGAGAACTTAAAGTTTCATTGATCGCCGACATTGGATTATCAATCGTTCAAGCATGGAGATTGTCGTCAAGTTTCGAATTGAAGCGTCAGGGGAGTAGCTTGCGTGGACTTCGGAATCTTGGTTGGTCGGCGAGGAGATTGTGGCTTCGGACGTTCGGTCAGGGGAGTGGCTTGCGTGGACTTCGGAATCTTGGTTGGTCGACGAGGAGATTGTGGCTTCGGATGTTCGGTCAGGGGGCACAGCAAACTGCGGTCGGATTCATGTTTAGCGTCAACTTGCGTTTGGCTTGCGATTGTGGCTTGTCAGGGGATAATGGAATTAGTTGGTCGGTAGGCGCGGCATCAATGCATCAGGAATTTGATATGGCGTTATAGGACTTTTGACTTCATGTTGTTTATTTCTCAATAAAGGGGGCATGTGGAATTGAACTTCGGATTTTAGCTGGAGGGATTTTTGTTTTTTTATGGATAGAGACTTCCCCCCCTTTATTTTTAAGCTACACGATTAATATATAAAGCTTGAAATAAATCATATCGAATTGAATCTGTTATATTGATTCGAATCTGATTTGATAGGAATTAAATTAGATCTGAATCACTTGTATTCAAATCCAATAAAAATCAAACTAAATTTAAAAAGATTTGATTAAATGAGATTACATACACTCAACTCGCTTTTTGTAAAAACAAAAGCAGTATCTGGCAAGACTCGAACTCATGACCTCAAATTAAGTCCATTCCAATACTCCAATACTTATCCATTAAGTTGTTGGCTAGTGCTTTGATATTTAATACAATTAAATTATATTTAAACTATCTGAATCCCTAAATTTTTAACTAAACTAAAACTAAAACTAATTATTCCTAATGTAAATTACTTCCTAAAAATCTACGAAATCTTTATGATTTTTCCTTTTCTTATTTTTTTGGTATTTTCATTATTTGTTAATTTTTATTATTAATTTTTTTGTAATCTTTGAATTAGGACCCTTTTTGTAAAAAATAAAAATTAGGACTATAGAGGGGCAAAAATTAGGTGTCTACAATTATAATGCTATACTGTTGTATAAACACATATATTATTTATACTGAATGTAACTGTAAGCCCCAAAGTTCAGCTAAGTAACCGTAAGATTGAACTTAGAACCCAAGGTTTAGGGCGATTGGCTAAAGGATCCGATCACACCCAAATTATAAACTATTTAACAAGATACCAGCAAAAATGACCCTGTCAACTTAAATTTAAGAAAATAAGTAGTAAAATGGGAGACTATAAAATTTTCAAATTTTAAGCATAATAACTGCTAATTACCAAAAAGGCAAAAAGTGTAATATAATAACTAATAAATTATTAGAGATAGATTATATGTATACTAAAAATTTTAGAATGACCAAAATAATATTTAGGAATGTTTACGTGTACCCTACATGTATTTACGTGTAGATAAAAATACGCGTAATTACTAAAATTGGCCGAAAACTAAGTAAATAATTAAAGAAAAATACAAAATAATTAGAAAAAAATCAGAAAAAATCAGAAGAGGATAAGCTGATGCAAGATTAGGTCGTGACAGAAAAAGAAAAAAATAACCAATAGGAATTTGACAAACAAAAAGCCTAAAATCAAGGAAATAGGGCAAAATCCCATCAAATTAATGCATAATAATTACAAAATTCGTCTATAAATAGCAGGAAAAATTCAGAAGCTCATTTGGACAGATACAAATCAGAAAAAATTAGAGAGAGTCGAAAATTCGAGAGAAAATCCAGAAAAATAAAAAAAATAAGAAAAACTGTGCAGTTAGGGGTTTTAAAGGGAACCCACACCAAACGAGGAGCTGGGAGTGGACGGCCACCACCACCACACGGTGGTGGCAGCGCCCAGGCCGGCCGACAAGGCCACGGCGGCCCGCGGGGGCCGGAGCCACCTGAACCGGTGAGTCCAAATTCCAGCCCGATTCTTGTATAATTTTGTAAAATTAGTTATTTTGCCCAGAAAATTATGAAACTTGTTATTATGAAACTTGTTATTCTGAGATATTTTTGTATGTAGTTTGTAGGAAAAATATTATTTTGATGAAATTATGTTTCGTAGTATATGGTCCTTAACAAATTGTTCAAAACCGAGCATGATTAAACCGGAAATTAAATAGGCTTAGGGATGTAGTTTGGGGCTCAAAATTTTCTGTAGGATGCTCATGTGACATAGAACAGTGCTATGAAGCTCTTTTTCAAAAATTAATTTTCGAAATTTTTAGATAATTTTTAGGCTCTAAAAAGAGGCATAAAATGGGTAATTTAGGGTTAATTATGTAATTAAATGATTAATTTCTGATTTAGTGAATAATTACATGTTTTAGGATGTTAAGATCTGATGGAGTATGATACTTATAGCATTTAGGGTGTTAGATGTAATTATTAGGTTAATTATGTAATAAATGAGTAATAGGAAATAAATAGTTAATTTTGTAAATTAGGGAAATTTGGAGTAAAATCTGATTTAGGATGGATTTAGACATTTTGAAATAATAATTGGTGTTTAGAGATGGTAATTAGGGTAATAGAAATATTAGAAATGCATTATGTGCATAATATGCAATAATGCATAATGTGTAATTATTGAAAATTTAATAAATAGAAAATATTATAATAAAAATTTATATTTTGAGAATAATAAAAATGCACAATAAATCTGATAGGAAACTTGAATTTATGGAATTATACGAAAAATGTAAAAATTTGTCACATTAGGAGTGAATTCGGTACACTGATATGGATTTAAGTGTACCGAGTAAAATAAACACTAATAAAGGGTAATGATGGTATTTAGGTTACCGAGAAATAATGTGATTAATTTCACATTATGGGTTGAAACTAATTTCTAGGGTTGGAATATAAAACACTACTTAAAAATCGAACTAAAAACCTGGTTTAGAAATCGATGCGAAAACCGAACCTGAACCTAACCCCAAACCTAGAATAATTATAAAAGACTTAATACCTAGATAATTGGGCATATTAAACCTTAAACAAAACCTAACAAGAAGCATTATAGGATAAAACGAACCTATAACAATTATATAAAAAGCTGAAACCACGTTCGTGTTATAGGAATAACCGGCGATGGCCTGAGCAAATCGGACCTCGAGTGAGCGAGCGAGGAGTCGAGGTAAGTTGGGATTAATACGATGCTGTATTTTGGAGGCTTAAGATTATGCTTGGTTGTGCTTGTTAGATAGTTGAATGCGTGCATGTGCTTGATTATGGGTGATGCTATGATTCAGTTTGCTGCTTTAGCACATATTGTATGAATTGTATGTAATGATTGATCGCTCTAAATTGGACTTAATCAAATGTACGACTAGTAATCATAACCGAACATGCATGGCAACCCGTTAGGGGATTTAGGACTCTCCGGCCAAATACCGACCCCTTCGGAAGGGATAGCGCAGGATTGCAAAATGGTCCCTTCTTCATCCTCAGTCGAACTAAGTGACAGGAGAGGAGGTCGCGGCGGGGATGAAGACAGTGGTTCGAAGGTAGTCGCGGGAGGAGCAAGGTCTCCATTACACAAGCCTGGGTTTGGTCGTGAGCTGTTACATTAACGGTAACTCCTCAACCCGGATTAGAGCGGGCGAAATTTCTCTAATCTCACGACGGGCCGGACAACGTCGTGCGATGGCATTTGCTTGCACATGCATTGCATTTAATAAGTGATTGAAAACCTTGTTGTGTGTATGGTATAGTTTTAAGTCCTCCGTCCCTACTTACTGAGCTGTGGTTGCTCACATCCCTATAGACATCGTGCAGGTGCTGGCTAAGAAGCGGCAACCAATTACTCTGAAGCTAGCAACTGCTGGATCCTGGGGAGTGAGGAAAAACATGTGAAGAATAAACACATATTTTAAGGTTTAAGTTTTTATTTTAGAATTACTTTTCATTTTGAATAATGTAACAACTAGGAAATGTATTACGGAGAAATATTGTAAACCTTAATTACAATAGCTGAATTATAGCATATATATATTTCCTCACTTTCTTAGATAAATGATTTATTTAAATTACAAATTGTCTACTTCAAAGCGGGTTAGTTGTGGACGCCTTGTGTAGATCAGGTCTAGGATAGCGGTTGTGAGGCCAACTTCTATCTTAGGGTGGTTTACACGGCGGGGCTGTTACGACTCTGCCGCTTTGGGGCGTGACAGTAACAACCCGGCTGGAACTTCTTCTATTTAGGTATTTTCCGCTTTGGCATAAAATGCCATAAGGTTTTGTCTCTTAATGTAGCAACTTCCCAAGAAGTCACCCATCTTAGGATTGCTCCAGCTTAAGCATGCTTAACTTTGGTATTTTGACGTACTCTGAGTTTCTACACCAAAAGGCACCTCAATAATTTAGAATTTCGTCACCTTTGATGACTTACAATTTCGTTACCTAACATATAAGGGGTATTACAATTCACTCCTCTTATAGAACTAGTGCCCTCATTAGTTTCGTTATATAAGTCCAAGATAACCACCAAGCCAGGCTTTATCCTTTTGTGTTATACCCTAAAGTCATAGAGTTGCAACAGTCCTATCGTGTAAACTAACCTATGACAAGAATTGACCTTACAGTACCTATCATAGATATGATCTACACAAGGCATCCACTATTCCTCGCTTTGAAGTAAACAGTTCAATTAAGATTTAGTCTAAAATTTGCATGAAAACTTAAAACCTTAAGTCATATAGATATATTTACATTCACATTCTCGTAGAATTCCCAAGAGATTCTACATAATAGAGCAGCTTTGCTAACTTACATACCAATATCAATCCTTAATCCTAAAGATACTAGTAAGACTATAAAACTTAATCATTAGGCCAGTTGATCCTCACTCCTCATAGCTTCAAAAGAGAACTAACCTTCGGATAGTTGTAATGCGATATAATAACTTGGAAGTCAGAACCTGCAAAGGAGTCTATGTGGGTATGAGTAACTACAGCTCAATAAGTTGAATTGGAGACTTATGAATGTATATAAACATAGTCAGAGTTATTAAGCAATTATTTACATGAAATGCAACAAGCAAGTGTCATCATACGATGTAGTCCGGTCCGTTGTGAAATCGAAGTAATTTCACCTACTCCAATCTGAGTTGAGGAGTTTTTGTTAATGCAATAGCTCACAACTAAACTTAGGTTTGTGCAAAGGAGACACCGCTCCCCCTAAGACTATCCTTCGAACCAAAGCCATCATTCTTCCTGCAACCTACTCTCCTGCTTGGTTCGACTAAGGATGAGGAAAAGACCATTATGCTATCTAGTGCTATTGTTTTCAATGGTGTCGATGTTTGGTTGGAGAATCCCAATGATCTCCTAATGAGTTGCAATACATATCAATTTAAGGTATTTAGGTCGATTAGGATTAGGTTCGATTTAGGGTATTTAGACAATTCCATACCAATTCAATCATAACAGTCATTAAACATAACACAGATTTCAGTATGAAATTAGATACGCAAGCACATGCATAAAACTACTTACAATCATAATCATATACAATCCTAAGTCTCCAAATACTATAAAATAGTATTCCAAAATACAAAGAAGTATTAAACCCAACTTACTTGAAATCTTTGATCGCTCATTCAATCAGTTACAGGTTGACTCGCTTCCGTGTATCCTATAATATAAATATGCTTTTTAGTATTTATACTTTAATGATACATATTTTAGGTTTTAATTTAACTCAATTCTCCTTATATACCTATTATTTACTAACGATTCATTTTACTTTAACTCGGGTTTCGGTTTCCGAATCTGGTTCCAATTCAAGCTCTAAATCAATTCTAATTACAAGTAAATCCTAAAATACATTTTGAACCCTAATGTGAAATTAATCACATCAAGATTGAGTATCTTAATATCATGTTAGGTCTTAATTCAGTATTCTAACCCACTCAATAAACTCTAATCTTGATTAATGTACCGGGTTTATTCTTGATGTGAAAAAATTTTACATTTTTTGTATAATTATCTAAAATTAAGTTTTATACCAGATTTAATACATATTAATATTATCATTATATTTTGAAATTTAACCCAATATTTTATAATTATCATAATTCCAATTGTACATATTATCAAATAATCCATATTTATTACATAATTCCCATGATAATTGCATTTAATGCTCTAAGTGCTATGATTATGTTACCACATCATAAATTAACATACCTAAACATCTAATTATCCTCTAAACTAGTAATTAGTCATTTAATTACTTGATTAGTCTAAAATTACTCCTTTTTCTCATCATTTTAGGGCTAAAAAATTACTTATAAATTTGAAAAATTAATTTTTAAAAAAGAGCTTTGTGGTACTGTTCAATATCACTTTATTAGTCTACAAAAAAAAAATTAAGCTCAAAACTACTCCTAAACCTATTTATTTCTAACTCAAAACATGCTCGGTTTTGACTCTATATTTACAAATGTAATTAAACTTAATCACTATTTTTTCCCTAAATCTACATATAATAAAACGTCATAATAAAAAAAAATTGTAATTTTTTGGGAATAAATTAATAATTTTAATAATTTTTGAAAAATCGATTGGAAAATTTGACTCATTGGTTTCTTAGGCTTCCAGCCACCAGAGCCGGTTCAATGTATGTCAGTAGATCCAGGTGTGGGTTTTGGAGTGGGGTGGTGGTGGTGGTTCGGTTTCAAGTGGTGGTAATCCAGTGGTAGTGATCCGTAGGTTCGGCCTAATTGTTCCTACTACACAGAATTTTTTCTATTTTTTATAAAACCCTAATTCCTTCTCAATTTCAAACCTCTCTAATTTTCTAAGGTTTCAAACTGATCAAATGAGTCTCCATAAAAATTTTGATATTTATAGAGCTTTAAGGTAATTTTAATGCATTAATTAGACAAGACAATTGCCTTATCTCCTTCCATTTTGCTTTTACAAGTGTTTGAATTTTATTGGCCAATTTTTCTTTTGCATCCTCCAGTTGCCACGATCTAAATCTGGATTCTTCCATACTTTTCTTATTTTTCTTTAATTGTTTATATATTTTTTAATTATTTAGCAATTTTCTAGTAATTTTTAGGTATTTTAAGTAATTTCGTGTATTTTCATTTATGCGTAAATACATATGGAGTACAAGTAAATACTCCTAAATATTATTTATGTTATTCTATGATTTTGAGTGTGTATATAATTTATTTTTGGTGATTCATTAGTTATCAGATTGCATTTTATGCATTTCCAATAAATAACGAGTAGTATACTTAAAATTTGAAAATTTTATGTTATATCATTTTATTACTTATTTTCTTAAATTTAAACTTATGATATCACTTTTACTAATATTTTTAACTTTATTTTATGATTTAAGCTCAATGTTCTAAATTTTGTGTATTAAATTCGATCCTGTAGTTATAAGGCTTATATTTAGGCCTTACATTTCAGCTGGTGGATTGTTTTGATATGACCCTATAACAATCAAGTCGGAACTTCTTCCATAGAGGTATTATCCACTCTGGTGTGGAACGCTGTATAGTTTTGTCTCTTGATATAGCAGTTTTCTAAGAGGTCACCCATCCTAAAATTGCTATAGTCTAAGTACGCTTAACTTCGAAGTTTCGATATATTCCAAGCCGCTACACCAAAAGGTATCTCGATGATTTAGAATTCCATCACCTGGCATGTAAAGGGTATTACATTATAAACATACAATATAGTATGTATGTTTTATTTTAAAAGTAATTTTTGAGGTATGTCCTATTATATAAAAGTCACATTTAGTACATCAAACTACTACTTATGAAATTTCCATAAACCTTATGTTATTTGAGTTAATATATAGTTAGCCAATATTAGTTATACTGAGTACTGTCATTTGCAAGAATAGCCCAACATCATATATATATATATATATATATACGAGTTTATTTTCACTATCTCTATTCCAAAAATTAACCCCTTTCTAGTCCTTATGGCTTAATTACCGTATGAAAACATAGGATTTGTATACAAAGTTTATAATAATCTCTTTTAGATATAGATTTAACATAACTTATTAGAATTTGCAAACTACACAAACCCATGATTTCAATAACTTGTATATGTTACAATTTTAGATATAGCATCACCCATGAAAATTATTACACAAGTCCAATAGATTACATAATTCTATAAATTTCATATTCAAAAGAGTTCTTTCCTCATGTCTGCTAAGTTACAATTTAGTCCATAATTACTAAAGCTTACAAAAATGGCCCAATCTAATTACCTAATTAGAATTAAACAATATTAATATTACATTTATATCCTAGAAACACCCCATGGTAGATTGAAAGAAATTTTCGAGAAAGTTATTTTCTTCCTATTATAAATAATTAGTAAAGATATGGAATTCAAGAAAAAATTATATCAACTTCTCTTTTCAAAGATCTATCGTTATATTTGTAAGAAATAGTTGTTAGATAAGCTATGATGAAAGTTCAAAGCTAAAACAACGACATTTACATTTTCTAACCACCCATTCTCCTTACCATAGATCAAGGACCTTCTACTTTGTTATAGTAAACTTCATGACTAATTTCTTTTTATTTTTATTTTTTTTTCCTTTTTGTCCACATTTGTGACTAAATTAAAACAATAAAATTTGAGCAACCAAACTTAAAGAAAAATGGGGCTACCAATAATATTTGAGAAGTAATAGGACTTACAAGTATCTTTCATTTAAGTTATTGGGACCTTATTCACCTAATTTAAATCATGATTATGCCTTGCAGCCAGTATTGTTTATATGTTTAATCCAAATTGTGCCACCATTTTGTATAAAAATGTTATTATCATTTTTTGGATTTTAGGTGTCTTAATGGGATTGCCCAAGGATTTCATTAATAGTGTAGTGGTGATGTGTTCATCCAAATGATAATTAATTTTTCTTTCTTTTTTCTTTCTATATTATTTGTATTTTTATTATTTATTTATTTTATAGTGCAAGTATACAATAGTCACTTGTCCATTGTTAATTAATTTACATATATCATCAGTGTAAATTTTATTTATTAATATTAGATATATATTTATCTTATAATCTATTTATAGCGTTACTTGATATTTTCAAAATTCAAATTTTCAATTCTCAATAAATAATATTTTTTTCTATAAATTTAAGAATATGGACAAATAGGTATTTTCTATAATTTTTCATTCCATCTCTCTTTCCATTTCTATGATAGCTTAAATTAGGGTCACCCCCATTCTTCCATTTCCAACTCCAATTTCACTCTCACACACATATCTTGCACAACTTTCAACTTTCATGCAAATTTAAAATCATATACATTCATGATTACTTAAAAGTTCCTTATTTCATAATAATCGATATCAATTACAACCAAATCATCGATTAATACACATGCTCGTTCTTCATTCAAAAGAAAAAGGAAATTTATTTTTATAGCCATTTCTATATATGATTGGTTTTATTTTATTTTTTCTTATCAAATTATTTTACTCAATCATTTATTATTTTTTAACAACTGTAACATAGATACGGCATCTGTTAGTATTCATTAATCACCCACTTGACTTAACTAATTTGGGTTTATCCTTAGTTTAGAGAGTTTAATTGTAACTAATTTGACTCAACTATCGATGAGAATTGTTTGGAGAATATGCAAAGGGATGGCGGTGGGAAGTCTTCACGAAGAAACCATGTTTATTGCGACAATATAATGATAAATACCACGATTAAGTCTAATTTTGTATGGATCTTTTTTAGTGTAATTCTATCAAGATTTAATATTTATAAAGATTTATAATGTATTTCAAAAGTAGTAGAAAATTGTATTACATGTCTAATTTTAATTCTTTACTTTTTGTCTAATTAAGGTTTCACTTGATAACCGTTAATTTAGAAGAAAATTGTTGAGGATTTCAACTCATCATTTTGAAAATCCAATTTCAAGTTGTTGTTTTTTCTAACTTTTAGGACACCAAATTGAAAATTATGTTAATTAAAGAAAGCTTTTGTCAACCCTAAATTGAATTTTCTCAAGATGCTAATTAACCTATTCCCCAAGTTAATATTTACAATATTACTTTATCTAATTTCCACTATCTCATCATGAGATTTAAATTAAGTTAGAGAATTTTTTTCAATAGCCCTAGTTACCAAATTATTTTAATGAATTTTGACTTTTAAATGTCAATATAGTCTTGGAAAGTGTTTAATAATTTATTTTTAAGATCTCGTTAATTCTAAATTTCAAATTTCAAGTTCCAATAATTGACAAGTTGCAGCAATGTGCCTAGCTTTTTAGTTATACTAATATTTTAATATTGAAATCACATGATTAATTCGAGTAACCTTTATGGCCCTATCGTAATTTTCAAGCCCAAATCAATAGCTTTTCACATAAATTTTAAATTTAAGTAATAATATCCTGGTTGCAATTCTGTGGGGCTTACAATAATTGTATTCGGCATTCAATAATTTTAAAGCCTCTACTATTATAAGAAACCCGATATATCCTGATATACTAGAATAATATATTCCAAATATCACTGCAAATATTTCATGCATGAGTTTGGGAAAGTAATCCTACTCTTGCCGGAGTTGGATTATTGCTTGGACATGGATCCGACCCAGAAGGTGAGGATGATTGAGTTTTATACAAATATAAGGTCTTTTTTGAAAAATAATATAGAAAAGGGCCCATGTGAAAAATATTATCAATCTGGTATAATGAAGGGGCATGCATACGCCTTCAATGTCCTACGCCCACAACTACTAGCTATACTTTCAAAGTACTACCCATTTAAACCCCAATCCACATATTATAAACCGTATAGTAAGTTTACTATAGAAGTCGATTGTATAAAATAACGGTCGATGAGATACCCTAAAAAAGATAGTAAGCACAACAAAACTCAATGCACAGAATGATCATTCATTTATCATATTAGTTAACTATAGTAAAAAATAATTGAAAATTGTAAGGCCATGATAAGAAAAGAATGCCACAAATTATGACCTTTGATGAAAGCAAAACTGTGATTCAAATAAGAAGTATATATAAAAAAATTGTAATGTATTAATGTCAATACAATGGTATAAAAAAATGACAAAAGAAAATCTACTCTCGCCTATGCCGTGTGAAGGTCCTGATGACATGGGATAGAAGTGAACGCCTCTGACTATCCTGTAACTGCGTAAGTTAAGACGATGAATCGTTAAGATCCCTATGAGGGATTAGGTCGTCTAAAGGGGCCATGTTGTCTGAAGGGGTTGGCTGCAGCTGAGTGACACCTTTACCCATGGAGGACTAAGTGTGGGTAGAATGCCGCTTTTGATGTGCTGGTAGAGTCACAAGATCTAGATGATACTAGAAATTGGGAGTCGTATAAGAGCTAGATCCAGCCCTAGAGCTAGATTCGGCTCTCGAGGTGGAGGTGACTCCTGATCCGGGGTGTATATTGTATCCTGCGATGATTTAGTTGAGGTTTATGGAGTAGCACCCATATGGTGGCAAATTATCATCGAGGTCTCCCCGACTATGTCCTGATTGAGCCCTGCCTCCTCAAACTCAAGCTCTAGCCCTAAGTAGTACACGAGGAGCCGGCATATCCTTGTCTACAAGTGGTCCTTACTTCGCTCCATAGTCCACATGGAGTTGCTACTGTATGCCCTCATGATATAGGTAGAGGATGAGGTAATTGTACTGCTCGACGAACTGCAGTGCTCCATCTATAATATCGAGTGTTGTAAGATAGTTAGGTGTTGGCCGCACATCCCTAGTGAATCCACCTTAAATGAATAAAAATACAAGTGTTAGAATATATAATAATAAGTATGTACGAGTATAGAAACAATTGGACAATTACATATGCACTTACCAGCTAATTGATGATAGCTCCTTAGTATGTAATGTGATGTCGGGTGATTTATATGTACCACGACCAATAACTTTGGTCGACTCCATGAGGACCCTGAATATGTACTAAAAATCCATACCTCTAACCCCAAGCCTAGATGTACACAGCTTGCATATTGATCCAGTCAACATTTGTCTTATCTTAGAGGTCCAGTTGGTAGAATTGCTTAGAGGTGTTTGCATCCTGTAAAGGTTACTGGTATCCACCAAATTGCCGAAGGACATGGTCGGCGAAGCACCACTCAATGTTGTGGAAACATATAATGGCACTTGGGCAGTTCAAATGTATTGCCTAATAATGCAAAAAGGCGGTAGCAGCAACTGCAATAGCTCTTCTGTGTATGGCTCCCAAACAACCTTACACAAAAAATAAAATAAGAAAAGAAACCATAAGTCAATGAGAGTTGATACATAAGTGTGACAAAAGGACTAAAAAAGAGGAAAAGTTATCATATCATATCTACTATGTTGTTTGCAGGTCTAACACTATAAGGTATGCATCTACTATATGCGTGAGATGCTAAGTAGTATCTCGCACTACCCTTAATTTGGTTACCAATGACTTATACCCATTAATAATAAAACCATATCGATTAAGCGGGGCAACATATGGGAATCTATCCCAAGCCCAGATCTATAGTGGAATCACTACCTCGCCAACCTCATGCGCGTCGGAGGACGAAGTAGAGTACAGCTATCAATATAACCATGCCACGCAAGCACCCCCCCCTAACTGAATTGCTTAGCTACCAAAAAGTCCTCCAGTAATGGTAGGAACATGAGTTGAACAAGACTAAAAGACTTATCTACAAAGATAAATCCCCCCATCAAATTGAGTATGTATGCACCTGCGTACTATCAAACCATCTCATTATTCACCCTACGTGAAGCATCCGAAAGTGCTCTCATAGCCATATAAGACACATACGAGCTCCCCTCATTCAAGCAGGCCTCACGCCCAGCAACCTCTTCCTTACATCAGCCTAGCTATCCTCATCATCCATCCTAGTTCGACTCGCCACTACAAACCTCTCCACCAGAGGCCTAAATTGCACCTCTACATCTTGTAGTGTGATGGTAGCCTCTTGGTAGGTAAGTGGAATGTGTGTGTCTCAAGTCTTCATCTCTCTACTAGAGCCATGATTGGGTGCTAGTCCATTATGATAAATGGAAGTTGTGTAACTCCCTAAAAACTTGCCTCCCATATATAAGGCTCCACATGAAGATGTATAGGAATATCCCGTTCTTCCTTATGTAATGACATCTAGCTGTATCACACCTGTAGTACATAGGCAGCTATCTACACAAATGATCGACAAAGTTAGCAAGTAAAACAACTTTTATGAAAAAATTAGAAGCACATGATAATGTTATCCCTGACCCTGCCCTCCCAAATGACTTATGAACAGTGGTTCACTTGATTCCTAAATATGCGTAGATCAATAAGTCCTGACTCCATCTATCCTGCACACAAATGAACATGGTTAGTAGACATAAGTTTAAGCATCTATTTATGCTTATGCAATTTGTGTAATATAATTCCTATATGGAAAAGCAATATTTACTAGCCCTATTATTCTCTGGACAACTACTTCTATTATGTCCTTTTCGACCACATGTGATGCATTCGGTTCTATCTGACCGCTCCCTAACGTCTATCTCTATGTGATATCTCTTCCGCCTACGTTTATCTTTCTTTGCGTAGTAGGTCAATTGTCGGGTAGAGATAAAGGAAGCTAACTTGTGGCTAGTTCAACTCATCACCAAGTAGGTAGAAATGAGATCAATAACATTCTATCTAGTTCACCCACTTATACCACAGCCCTATTATTGATTTGTTATCCACCCTCATACTTGCTAATACAGCATATACGTAGGAGCAAGGGATCCTCTATATTTGCCACTTTTGACACTTGTATGTGCGACCCCTGAAGTTAACCATATGTGTCCTTCCTTTTCTCTTTAAGCCTGTTCTTGTCATGCAATTGCTAGTTAAAATCTCAAAAATACCATTTTGATAGCTGAATGATATGACTTTATGTATACTGACTCGCCCTCTCCATATTTCATACATCCACAGAGCATAGTTAGTATAGATCTTGCCAGATTCTTTTGCCTCTCTAGCATCCTTATGTCTCTCTTCCCAACAAGCAATGTAGTTGTAAAATATCTTCTTAACTAATGTAGTGATGGGTAATTCACGCGCCGATTTCAAAATGGAGTTTTAACTCTTAACAATGTTTGATATCATGTATCTAAAATAGTAATATCCGTCATATGTAAGTGTTTACCTGTCCAAATCCAAATTATCAAACCATACGGGAGCGTCTTCCTTGACTCATCCTAACTACTCCATGAAGCTTTCAAATTTCCTTTCCTATACCTAGACACCTGCAAACCAAATAAGTTTTTTGTAGGCTATGTTGAAGTTACTAGTCACATACCGCAGGCAATATCTCTAACCTGTAAATGGAGGTTGCTACCTAACTAATGGTTCCTTGTACGCGGAATCGATGTTAGATGCTCAGTCGGAGATAAGACATAAGGTTTTCCCCTTTTGACCAACCACATAAACTTTAAGCTTCCACAAGAACCACCCCTAAGTTTCTATCGATTTCATATTCACTAGAGCAAAGGCTAATGAAACTATTGAATTGTCCCCATCCATACTACATGCAACCAATAAATTATGTCCATACTTGCTGTATAAAAAAGTGCCATGGACACATACAAGAGGTCGACACACGACTCGAATGTCTAGAAAACCTATTTAAACTGAGACTCACCTGGCTTCAGTGAACTACTCCAGCCCTAATCCACCTGTGTCCCCGGATTGATTACCTTCATTACATTTAATAGTCTTAGCAGCTCATTATACAACTTCTCTCAGTTACCGTATACCATCTCAATTGCCTTCCTTTTGGCCTCGAAAACAATCCTATTGCTTACTATGTATCTGTATATATTTTGCACATTAGCTGCAAGATCCAGAATCTTCACATCGGGATTATCGCACACTATTGATGAATAGCCTAGCCATGATGTTGCTGTTAATTTGAAGGTGGTCCTAGTTTATTATGGGGTTCACACAAGTGTGCAATCTCTCTAAAATTGTGATTTTAAAAAGACCTTCTACCTTTTTCTAACAAGCATGTAGCCTCCACTTACAACCCTCTTCCTTCTTCTTATAATAGACCACGTATACAGTTGGTTTCAATATCTCGACATAGAAATCATAGTGGTTCCTTATGTGGAATAACTTAACTGCATTTATAAGATCCTTTTTAGTGTTAAAACGCATATCGATAATAAAGTCATCGAAATTACTGATGTTGCTGCATATTTCATTAATGTCTCTCTCAAATGTCATGTATCTACTACCATCGTACTAGCTGTTTTGTAAAATAGAATAAGATCTCTCATAAGCCTATCCACCAATTCATTTATTAGTTGAAAGTCTGCAAACTGACTGTTAGACATTACTACACGACTTGGACAATGGAGCCTAGTTAGGCCATCTTTACGAGGTAGCCGGACCGGCACATTATTACCAACAACATCTTATCTCACCTAGGGTTCTCCCAAATCCTCGTAACCCTCACCATCATCATCTTTGAGTCCAATGTTATCCTCATCACCATCGCTAGTTGCCTCCTCCTGACCCTCATAGTTGACATTTATGTCCATGTGCATTCTCTTCACATATGAATCATAAGACTCTTCATATTCAATAATAAGACCTAATGCTTCGTCAAGCTACTCTTTTGTGATATCAACATGCCCATACTTTGTGAAATCCATGTACGATTCATTTAACGTATTCACATCTATCTGCTCCACACTAGTCATTGTATACTACGTATGGGGAGTCAAAAGGATTGGATTGTCCGATTCATGTATTTCATGCTCGGCCCAAGCATTCAATTCCCCTCTTTGCCTTATATATACTTCCTGAATACTCCGTTTTCTAAAAGACTTGGCCATCTTAATGAAATACTCGATATCCACATCATCTCTAATGGTCATCAACTTGTAAGCAACTCTAGTATCATTGAAAAATGGATGCCTATGCACGATTGCAACACCACTCAAGTCAACTCTAGTGCATCCGCAAATTCTCTGAATGAAATAATAGAAGTTCGAATCCTTCCTAATATTCATCATAATATTTTCATTCGCATACACAATAACTTTCATGTAATCTACCATTTCTACCTTAGTAATGCACCATGAACCGAAGATTAAGATGACATAAAATACTTTATCTACATACCGAGCGACAACTTAACAAAACATATAATGTCATCTTATTAAATTGCATAATGCATTTCCTAACTTCAACTCGTTAGTTCAACCCAAGACATTACAACAATAAAAAAAAAAAAAAAACAATTTCAATCTACATACTAAAATTTTCCATACCCATATTCGTACAACTTATCTATCAAGCCACAAAACATGTCTTAATATGGACAAAATATAAGAAATTTTCATGAAATAACAATAAATTTGATGAATTAAGGTACATCCATGATTACTCAATAAATGTAATACATCAACATTTTTTTCTATAAAAAAATAAAACATGTGTATGGTCTAGATTACTATTACAAAAAAAAAAAAAAACTAATGTAAATAATGGATTATTACCTGTTGTTAATGTAGACTAGTATAAAAAAATAAAATGGATGGAAACTTTAACCTTATCTTTCCTCCTATTTCCTCTATGTTTTAAAAGTTTCAGATTTTAAGAGTGGTGAAAATGAGGCCAGACCATGCGGAATGGGGTATATATAGGTGGGATATTGAAGGTGTAAGCCCTACAACTAGCTACTCGAGGTTTTGATCGGTTAAAAGATCTAATCGAACCTAAATTATAAAATAAAACTAAAAATATTAGTAAAAATAATCTCGTAAGTTTAAATTTAGAAAAATAAGTAATAAAATACAAAAATATAAAATTTTCAAATTTTAAGTATATTACTCGTTATTTATGGGAAATGCGTAAAATGCATTTCAACAACTAACGAATTATTAGAGGTAAATTATATGAATACTAAAAATCATAGAATGACCTAAATAATATTTAAAAATATGTATGTATACTATATATGAATTTACATACAGGTAGAAATACACGTAATTACTTAAAATACGTAAAATGTACTAAAATAATGCTAAATAATTAAAGAAAATTCATAATTAATTAAGGAAAAATAAATAAAAATCATAAAAAATAAGGAATGATCTAGATTTGGGTCATGGTAGCTGGAGGAAAGAAGAAAAAAATTCAGCCAATTAAATTAGAATAACATAAAAGGTAAATTGGAGGAAGATAAAGTAGTTGTCTAATCAAATAAATGCACAATAATTTCCCAGGACCTCTATAAATACCCTAAATTTTTCATAAGCTCATTTTGGATGTTTGGAATTTCAAAAAATTAGAGAGAGGCGAAATTGAGAAGAAATTAGGGTTTTACAAAAAATCACCAAAAAAAAAAAACTATGTAGTTGGGCCTTCTAAAGAGAACCCAGACTTAACGAGCAGCTGGGAGTGAACAGCCACCACTACCATACAGTGGTAACAGCACCCAAATGGGCCAACACACTCGGTGGCCGAAGCCACCAATTCTGGTGAGTCCCGATTTCTACCCGATTTTTCTCAAATCATTAAAAATATCAAAATTAGTTGAAAAATTATGAAACTTGTTATTCTGGAATATTTTTTTATTTAGTTTTTAGGAAAAATATTATTTTGATGAAAATATGTCTCGTGACATATGGTCCTTAAGAAATTGAACAAAACCGAGCATATTTAGAATTAGAAATAAATAGGCTTGAGAGTATAGTTTCAGACTCAAAATTTTTGTGTAGACTACTTAGATGACATAGAACAGTGCAACGAAGCCTTTTTCAAACATGAATTTTCAAAATTTTTAAGCCTTAAAATGATGTATAAAATGGGTTATTTTTTGTTAATTAAGTATTAAATGATTAATTACTGATTTAGTAAATCATTATATGTTTTAAGATGTTCAAATCTAATGAAGTGTGATATTTGTATCCTTAAGGGTGTTAGATGTAATTATTATGGTATTATGTAGTATATATGTAATAAGTAAAAATGGTAAATTTAAGTTAATTTTGTAATTTAGGATAATTAAGTGTACAATTTGATTTGGAATGAATTTAGATATTTTAAAATGTTAGTTGATGATGAGAGATGTAGATTATGGTATTGGAGAGGTAAGATGTATGTTTTATGTGTGGATTAAGTAGTAATAAGCAATATGTGAAATAGGAAGATTAAATAAGTGAAGAAAATTAAGTTAAATTGAAAGCACTATAATAATAAGAGAATATTATAAATCTAGTTTGAAAGGTAGATTTGAGAAATTATGCGAAAATGTGGGTTAATCTTACATCGAGAGCTGATTCGATAGTTAAATTAGGAATGTAGTATATTGAATTGATCAAGATATTGATTAGGAGCTAAAACATAGATTTAGGATACCTAAACATAGTTAGATGAATTTCCCATTTTAGTCTATGAAGAATTTGTAGGGTTTACAATAAAAAACAATAATCAGAAGCTAATACAAAACTGAATTCAGGAATTGAATTAGAAATTAATTTGAAACTAATTTGATTGTAGAAATATGGAATTTGGATGAATGCGTAAAATTATAATCCCAAACTTTAAACTCATGATTTAAAGCTTATATGTAAATATATACATATGTATAAGTAATCACGTTAAATGTAGATTATTTTTAGATCAGAATCTAATTTAGAAGCCGAAATCGTAACTGAAACAAGAAACAAATTTGAAACCTAGTTGAAGAGGGAAGTAATTCTAAAAGAATAAGACCTAAACTACTAAATTTAAGAAGATCGTAAACCAAAGACACTCATATCTAAATTACATAGCAAAACATATCTATGGTAGTTATGAGAAACTAAACCAATACTTGTATTATAGAGATTTTTGGCAATGGCCAGTACAAGTTGCACCTCGAGTGAGTAAGTGAGGAGTCCAGATAAGTTAGGATTAATACATTGCTATATTTTGGAGGCTTGAAGTTGTACCTAATTGTGCTTGTTAGGTAGTGCCTGTATGTATGTTAAGTAGTGGCTATATGCATGTGCTTGTTTATGAGTTTAATGTCAAGATTCTGAATTGTTGTTTTGGCTTGTGTTGTGTGAACTGATTGATCACTCCAAACTGAACCTAATCAAATATATGATTTGTAATCATAAACCGAACTTCAATAGCAACCCATTAAGAGAACATTAGGATTCTCCAGCTAAATATCAACCCTTTTAAAAGGATAGTGCCAAATGGCATAATGGGTCACTTCTTCATCCTTAGTTAAACTAAGTGACAAGTGAGGAGGTTGCAATAAGGGTGAAGTCAATAGTTCAAAGGTAGTCGCGAAAAAAGCGATGTCTCCATTGCACAAGTCTGGGTTTGATCGTGAGCTGTTGCATTAATGGCAACTCCTCAACCCAGATTAGAGCGGGTGCAATTTCTTTAATCTCATAACGAGCTGGACAACGTCATGTGATGGTATTTGCTTAAGTATGCATTGCACCTAATAATTTGGTTGATAACCTTATTTGTGTTTATTATATGGTTTTGGTTTTCCATCCCAACTTACTGAGCTGTGGTTGCTCATATCCCTATTGATGTCGTTGTAGGTGCTAGCTAAGAAGCGGTTTACAACTATCCCAAAGCTAGCAACTGCTGGATCTTGAGAAGTGAGAAAAAACATTTGAAGAGCAGACATATATTTTTAAGGTCTAAGCTCTTATTTTAGAATTTTTCATTTTCGAATAATGTATTAACTAGGAAATAGGTTATGGTGAAACGTTATAAATGTTAATGGTAATAACTGAATTCTAGTGTATATATATATTTTCTTACTTTGTTAAGTAATTAAATTACGAACTATTTACTTTAAAGTGGATTAGTCATGGACGCCTTGTATAAATCAAGTCTAGAATAGCGGTTATAAAGCCAACTTCTATCTTAGAATGATTTGCATGGTGGGATTGTTACAATTCTACCGCTTCAAGGTGTGATAGAAGATGCATCTAATAACATGCGCCTTTAGTGTATTAAGAGTTATACTGAAGGCCCATGCAATGTGTGCGTCTTCAATGTAAAAATTTACAATTTTCATGCACCTTCACTAAATCAGATTCATAATATTTCTCACATAAGACCCTTTTTTGTATTATTTTTAGGAAAAGACCCCATATCTATATAAAACTCTGGATAATTTACCACCATAATTTCAAAGTCAAGTCATTTTTGTACAAGACAAAAGTTAGAAAAGTTTCTCTACTTTCCTTTTCGTACAAAATGAGAAATTTATATGTTTATCATCAAAATTAATATATTACATATTTATAAATTACATAAAAAATATTACTAAAATACCATAGTTAATTACATTTTGAATATGTAACATTAGTATTTGTGCATATGTCATATCTTAAAGATGAAATATTAATGCATTTGTAACGGTATATAAATAATAATATCACATCTTGAATATATGTGTTGGTAGACACAAATAGTAATGTGTGTTTGTACAAAGTGATATTTGTAACGGTACATATAATAATGTTATTTTGGTAAGTTAATCTATATAATTTGTACTTACATAATTTTTTTAAGTTCAGTAGACATGTGTTGCACCTTGCACAAAGTTTTGAGATTATGTCTCAATTTTCTAATATTTGTAAATTAGTATCTCCTACATCTATTATAGTATTTAAATATTACACTTAATAAGGAAATTGGTTCCAAAAATACTTAAATTCAGCCCATTGGCCCTAGAAAATCTGAATACCATTTAAGAGATTCAAGAATCAAAATTTCATCTTCTTGTTGTTGTTGCTAATGATTTTTTTTTTCTAATTTTTCATTTTTTAATTATTCTAACTAGGGTTTTTTCCTTCATGATGAAAATCTTAGAGCTAAAGGAAGGTAAAAATAAGGTATCTATAAATAATTAATCAAACAGGTTGATCTTTCCTAAAGTTTTTTACTCTCTTAAAATATAGTCACATATAATTAGAGTTGTGCAAGTGAGGTGAGTTACGCAAGTTAGCTTACATAACTTGCAAAAAAAAATGCAAATTGGCCTAAAAAAATTTGACCCACTTCCTACTTAACCCGTAAGCTAACCAATTGTGAGGCAGGCTAGCCCCTAAACCAACTCAAAAAAAAAAAAAAAAGAAAAAGAAAAAACACATCACACATAGGCATAGTGTTGGCAACGAAGCAATCGACATAGGTTACTTACTCTACAAATCACATGAGGTAAGGTTTCATTTTTCAATTTGACATTTCAATTTCACAAAGGTTAAAAGATATTAAAAAAATATTATAACTAAATAGAAAGCTAATGTACTTAATTATGTGAAATATCTTAGATGTTTAATTTTGTGTTGATGGTTGTAATCTTAAACTTTTTTACTTTATCTATTTGATTTTTCATTTTGAGTATTGAATATTTTCTTATCAATATCCTATATGTAATATACAACAAGCACCTTGAAACTTACATCGAAATCTCAGAGATTTATTCATTGATTAATTAACATGCAATAAGGAAATAAGAAACTAAAGTCAATAAGCATTCTTCTAAATATCCAATTCATGGGGTCAGCCCGCTTAACCCGTAACCTGCAGTAAAGCAGGTTAAGTTAGAAATTCTAGCTTACATTTATAAGCAGGCTAACCTACTCAACCTGCATGTTAATACGAGGTAGGTTAGGTTGGCCCGCTTAGTTTGCTTATACAACTCTATGTATAATCAATACTAAAAGTTATAGTAAGAACAATGACATTATATGATATTTTGAAAATCAAAATAATGTTAATCATTGAATTTATAATTTTATCTGAAATTTTTTAAAATAATAATAATCTATAATATGAATTAATACAGATATACAAATTCACATCAATTAATGGATATACATATCAAGTTGTTAATGAATTGGTTATGCATAAAGATAGAGTTCTTTTAATTTGATTTTTTTTTTTTTAAGAAATGCGACTAAAAGATTAGGCCTCAACCAACAACCGGTAGAGGTGGCCTCATTCAATCACATATTGCATTATCTAAGTAGTTAATGTTTGATTTACTCGAAGAAAGCAATTGCATGATAAGGAGTTAATTTGAGAGGAGAAAGATGTAAAGTAAAAAAAAAAAAATTTGTCATCTTTCACATGCATCTGGATGATTTCTCAAATTAGATATTGAATAGAGAATGATGGCTATATTATAAGACAAAATGATGATATTATCATAAAGCTATGTAACAAAGACAATTACAAATGTTTTCTAATTAAAAAAAAAAATTATCTTGCCTCAATGGTAATAAAATCCAAGACATTTTGCGAAGATATATATACTATAGTATTGTTTTCTTGAACCTTATATGACAAGCCTTGAGCATATAACAAAGGTTTTAGTGGCAGCTCCAAGAGTGTAATGTTTCGTTTAAGAATTTTGATGACATTATTCATTGAAGGGTGGTCTATTGGCTTTAGTTGTAAACATCACAATGTTACAATGATCATTTTCATTATCAAAATCTTTTCTCGCTCTATGGTTTCTTGTAGTATTTCTAATTGATCTCCTCTATTGATACGATTATAAATCCATGAAGATAATACCATATGACTTAAAATATCTCCTAGTTTGTCAAAAAAATTTCTCTTACCAACCATTTCAATGAGCAGCATCCAAAAACTATACACGTTTGCCTTATGAGAATCAACTACGATATTTTTATAAAATAATTTTTGAGCGATATAATCTAAAGTATCTTATGTAGTTGTTAAGGTTACTATATTATTTCCCACATGATATAATTTTGCTAGTCTAAAATCAGAAACTTTAGGAGTCCTTAAGCTACTCTTATTGCAATCTTAAATATATCCTCCTAACTTAAAAGATTTGATGTTCCTTATTAGGAGAAAATGAACTTATCTAAAGAACCATGGGCATGAAATCATACATAAGAGAACTTATCCGAAGAACCATTGAGCATTGAACCATTGAGCATGAAATCATACATAAGAGCTTTTCTTTTCTTCTCTACATAAAATCCTACCAGTCTGACCACGTTTACATGGTGGATTCTTCCAATTACAACTACCTCATTAATGAAATGTTGCTAATTGGTTTTTAACTCATTTAATAATTTGATTGCTACGATTTTTCCACTTCTCAATTTCCCTTTATAAATAGAACCATATCTACCTTGGCCTAATTTCTCTTTAAATCCTCATGTTATTTTCTTAAGATCCAAAAAAGAATATCATACAGACATTGTATTCTCATGAATTGATAAAAACTCTTCGATTCCCTCATCCATAGATAGGTGCCTTTGCATAAATATGTGTATGAAGACAAGGGCCAACAATATAATCACTACTATTGATCTCCTAACCATGAATGTTGCACCTAGAAGAAACTCATTAGTGGTTAAATAGTTAAAAAAGAAAAAATCGTTGACATGTCTTTATGATTTTCATAGTTTTTTAAGGATTTTTTTAATTTATGCATTTTAATTTATCAATTCCCTATCTATATATTTTACTAAAAATAGGAAAAAATTGTAATTGAAAACAAATGATTCTTGATTATCACATATGTAGCAACATATATATAATAAACTGCCACATTAATATTAATATTACATTTAGCACACAGGTTGATAGGAATCATAGATCGATCACGTGCTCCTGAGCCCAAGGGCTCGCTCATTTGGTTTATTAAGTTGTACGAGGTGAGTTAGACTCAGAAGAGCAATGCTTCCTTCAGTCCAACCCATCGAGCTATCCTTCCCTCCACCTCATCTAAGAGACTGTTGAGGTGACCAACTTGATGCCACGCTTACCCTACTCCGAAACTTCTATCCAAGATCACGTACAAAATGCACAGACTACCAACTTAAGTTACTGTCGAGGCCAGACTGACAACTCTCCAAAAAAGATCCCTCGAGCCGACCCAACGATGAGCCATCGCCTAAAACAACCCTATCCTAGTTTCGAATGTCCAACTAACCTTACTCGACTAACAGTGTCATTGGGACCACAGAGTAAGCAAACGACGCGTGTGTTGTCCTTTCTGACATCCGTATGTCCTTTGCTGCCATTGAATATTCTTTTTACTTAATTGCAACAGTAACCTTGTAAAATTATTCCCTTTCTTTTACTAATAGGAATCTCTTTTTGTAATTTACTCTTACCTAAGTTTTATCATAATTGGGTCATATAAATACTTATATATTGTAATAGCCACAATAGTTATCACATTTGATATTAAGACATCTCTTTCGTGAGCTAAGTTTCTCTGCTTACTCTTGAGTATTCTTATCTAATTCATTGAGTATAGATTAGTGGCAAGTGAACTCCAACCATACTTATATATCATATGAAGTATGACCTGAGTTTGTATGAAACATCAATACGTCATATTTGACATCTACATAGGAACCCCTACTCAACCCTCAACTTTTACTTACTCTTAGGACCATCTTGCGGTTAAGACCAATCGCCTTTAGTTAGTGGGATACCTGATGTTATATGTTCATTCATGTCTAACTGTATTACAAGTTGTCCAAGATTTTTGGTTAAATTATAATTTAAAAGCTTGTATCTTCTACATTTTTTACTTTGCATACTATTACTCACATGTATCAACGTGTAATTGATTTAGTCAAATTAATTTAACATGAAAATGTTATTGATTTTAATTAAATAACATCATAAAAATAATAAAATAATTGATTGAAAAAAAAATGACATAAGAAAAATCTGAAATCTCACACCCAATGTTGTGACGTAAATATTTTATATTTAAATTGAACAACATCATAAATACATGTATCACATATGTGACTTTTGCTGCTTAATTCATAATTTTGTGTGTACTTTATTTATTTATTTATATATATTTTTTTGTGTGTGTACGTGATGAGAAATCTCACACCGAATGTTGTAATATAAATATTTTATATTTTTCTGCTTCCATGATTGTCTACACATACTGCATTAATGAAGGAAAGGCATGTCCGTGCATGTTACTCATAATTTCTCAATTTTATGCATCTTAAATTAATAAAACATTATATTAATTAATAATACAGACCAAACTTTACTCATACCCACTTTTTCCTCCCATAAACAATCACATTCTTGCGAGCACTTAAAGTTGCATACATATAAATCAGCAAATATTAGCGTTTTACCTCCAATTAGAATTCTCGATCTCTCTTGTGGCAAAAACCAAAACCATAACCCACTTGATATCCAAAACCTAGCAGTAGAAAAACTGAAAATCAAGCAACTTAATTAGTATCATATTATTATAGGTTAGATTAATGAACCAAAACTATACGTAGAAATATTCTTAAATCAAATGAGGCATAAGGGAGATGATAAGATACTTACGCAAAGCGTAAATCGGACAAAATATCGTCATTCGTACGAGGCAGAGACCAGCAGAGTCTGTAAAGCATCTGCAACTCGTGTGGAAATAAAGAACCAGAGCTATTACTATATGTAATAGGAATCATAGGATTGGAAACTAACTACGCAATACTTGGGAAAACGGGATGGTTTCAAGCCCGTTGGCGGTGTAATTCAGGAGAGAAGTATACACGGTTGAATTTGTGGAAGAAGAATGAGAAGATGTATGTAGAAGGGCCACGTTTGGGGGCAGTGGAACAGCTCTTGTAAAACAATGTATTGAGAAGAGTTGAGTGGAATTGAACACTCTATCATGCTGAGTCCGTGAAAACATACTAATGAACAGCATGATAATTCAAATTTAGAAAGACCACAATGTTTTTAGGCTGGTTTTTCAAGCGGAACGGTCCACATGTGACAGGTGAACAATAATTCACTGAACTCTCTACCATGTTAAAGTTCATGGAAGCAACGATTGCATACAAACTCATCACAGGAATGCTGCTTTGGACAAAGTTTAGTATTCATGTTATTCGGTACCATATTGTTGTCTATTCTAACTAAAGAGAAAGGGCGAGGGTAAAGAGAGCGTATGGCTCCCTGCATGTCACGAGGAGAGGGAAGGTATATATATATATAAATATAAGTCGCTTCAAGCCTAATGAGTAGTAGACCTGAGGAGATCTGGAAGACAAAAATCATTGTAACATAAGGTGGATAAAATAGCAGCAAATAAGTATTAATAAAATTTTAACAATAAAAATATAAATTATAGTGTTCTAAAAATTTTATACTATCACTAATATTTATAAATTATTCATCTAAACACTTAATGTATTAGTAATATTCAAACTTTGATTGTGGGGACTTTACTGAATATTTAAAAGGTAGAAATAAGATACCGACCATATTTTTATCGTCCCTTATAAGCATGTTCATGATTTTGTACCTATTTTAGGGTTTCTAATCAAGACTTTTTCCTCTTTAATTTTCTGCTGGTGTTTTACGAATGTTTAATCCTTCTAAAAGTTTAATGGATCTTTTTGCCTACTTCCAGTCGGTGCTAATTAAATGTTCTCTAGAGTGAATATCGTAAAAATGGAAAATGATTAATTTGACGAGCTTTTATAAACAAACTCCCATGACTATGAATGTGTCCATAAGTAAGACAAGTAAGAACTCTAATTCTATATATATCTTTCAGATTTTTCTACTGATTCGTTCTTAATTTTGATGGGATAAGTCCAATCCCTTATGCCACCCTTCATTTTATAACTATTAAATCTCAAATATTGAAGTAAGTGTGTTTTTAACGTGTATATTGAATTAATCCAAAATTAAAAATAAGATAAACAGCCGATCCGGTCCCATAAAAGTTATGACTGAGACTCTAACTTTTAGCAATAATTTTTCCAATATTCACCTCACATGTTTTGTTCGGTCTGAATTTCTATTAATTTTTTTTGTCTGAATTTCTATTAATTTTTTTGTGTATTTTCTAAATCCAATATAGAAAACCCCGTGGGAAAAAAAATTGAAATTGGACATAAGTGGAGAGAAATTCAACAATTGATATTTTGATGATGCTATCAACATCGGAATATTTCTCAAATCATAAATAGTATTCAACATTCAATGATTTTAAAACTTTTTACTACAACACGGAACCAAATATTTTCCGATACATTGGAATCATCACTTCGAATTTTCGTGCATGACTTTGGTCGGGAAACTAATCTCAGTTTCATTGGAACTTGATTTCTTGGACATGGACGCGGAGGGTGGCGGATACTTTACCACTGAAATTTCTGAGTCATTTCGACGGCGACGAGAAAAGTTTCTCAGGTTTCCATTCAACTCAAAGTTTTGAGATTATATCTGGATTTTCAAATATTCCTAAAATGGTATCTCCAATATCTATTATATTTTTTTTTTATTACAATAAAGATGAGAGATTCAGACCTTTGAAATATTACACGTAATAGAGAAATTTATTCCTAAATATACTTGAATTTTCTTCCTTTTACAATAATATGATATCTAACTCTCTACTTGTAAGATTGTGCTCAACTTTTAAAAGTTTAACTTTATATTATTATAAATCTCGTAAAGCGTATGATTTAATAATTAAATTGCACATCATTATAAACTTTATTTCATTAGGTGTCTTTAATGAGTTTTTATGCTCTTATTCTAAATTACTAACCTTATTGGTCAAATACTTTGATATTTTGTCGTATCATGTAGCTCAAATTTTGCTTTTCTTATCAATACATGTTATACCAATAAACTCGCTCAAATTTTGCATTTCTTGACAATACATGCTATACCAATAAACTCATACCTATAGCTAGAATATTAAATTTTCAACCTATGGGGTCACTTGGCTGCACTTTAAAGTTCATATTAAAGTCAACAATTTTTTGGAAACTCTAAACCCAGTAGTTTAGAACATTGGAGTTATCACACAATCATCCAACTAAAATTTCAAAGAGGGACACCCCATTTTTGGTGTTTTAAATATTTTGTTTTTCAAACCTTTTTTTTTTTTCAATTATACGAAACCCTCCAGTACAAATATGTGATATTTGAATGAGACTTTGTGTAATACATTAAGATAGAAAGGTAAACATAAATATGTATGATGGTTACTCACACATCTTTTATCAATTATTTATGAGGCACACATATCAAATGTGCATCATCCCCTAGCATAGGTTTATATTCATTATCAAGGGGGTTATGAATTTTTAACTCGAAAATGCATTAATATTACAATACCTCATCATATCCGCAATGGCATTTTTTGTTAACATTTCAAAAGAGTTAGTAATATTTAAATTCAAACTTCCACTAATTTAGTAAAACCATTAACAACTCAATTTTGTACACTTCTTACAAAAGTTTTATGAGAAAAATAACAAAACATAATAAATTTACCCAAATTTGGACTCCACATCCATTAGTGATAGAGTAAAGGTGCCTAAAAAAATTGCCCGGAAAATTTGGAAAAAAAAAAAGGCAAGACCTTCTTTTTGGTGGGATCCTCTTATGCTACTGTAGTCAACATTCTAATCTCAAAATAGTAGTAATAGTACTAGTAGTACTACTAATAATAATGATAATAATAATAATTATGGCCTAATGGTACTCATTTAAAAATGTATCAATATCAAAATTTCTCTTTGGTAAGTAGATTTCATAAATGTAAGGTCATACAGTAATTTCTCTTGAAAGAGACCCTAAAATAATCTTCCTCGTCCTTTCAACCCCCATTCTCATGGTTCTTGTTTCCTGTATAAATAAATTCCACATAAGGATTAATTAGATTTTGTTCTTCTCTCTCTTGTTTGGTATTTTGCAAATTTGGTTAGAATTAGAATTTTAAGTAATTTCGATTTTTACTTCATTGAGTTAGAGTAAAAAGGGATTTTTTACAATATGATGTATAACAAAAAAAAAAAAAAACCAAAAAAATTGTACAACAACAAATTAACCAATTAATTTAAACAAGAATTCGGTGGTTGTAAAATCACATTCCACCATCGCTATATTAGCAACTTATTCACTTGGGAAAAATAGGATATTACCAAGTTGTTCACTTTGGGGAAATAGGATTATCATTCCCACCTTATTACTTTATTCACTTGCAATATAGCACCTTTGAATCCCAATTTTCATGAATTCAAGTTCCTTTAAATCTCTCAATTAGCATTCTTAATTACACCCTCTAAATCCCAATTCCAAAGTCATTTCCCTTTTCTATTCGAAAAATACCCTCCTAAAAGTTACAATAATCGAAGAGAGAGAGATAGATTTCCTCTAACATCTACCATAGTAGCCTTAATCTCCAAAAAAAAAAAAAAAATTTGCAATAATAAAATAATTCCAAACTCACTTTCCCCTCGTAATCCTAATCCTCATTTGCCATCTCCATTGTCACTATTCTACCACTTTTGGTGCATTAATCCAAGGTGGAGAGAGAGAAGAGAGATTGGGGGCTACATAAGTCGAAAGAGAAGAAAGAGAGTTGAGATCGAGAGAGGAAGTTATGATTGAAGAGAAAAGGGAGAGAGAGAGAGAGATTTGAGATCACGATAGAGTTGAGATCCAATAAGAAGTTAGAGAGAGAGTTGAAAGAGAGATAAAGAACTAAAATCTGAGAGGCAATTAGAGAGAGAGAGTCGAAAGAAAAAACGAAAAATGAAAGAGATGAGGACAAATATGTTTTATTATTTTCTATTTATAAGTTTATTCTTATTGCTTTTTTTTTTTTCTTCTCAACTAAACAATATAATACTATTCCCCTCTTTATTCAATTCTCAATAAATCACAATTCCATTTTCTCTTTATTCCATCCACTGAACTAAATAGATTGGAAGTCCACACCATTCTCTCTCTCTCTCTTACACACACACACATCCAAAGAAGCAAAATTGAAAGTCATACTCAAGAAACCATTGTAGCCATATCCTACAGTGAAGGTATCAATTAAGACAAATCTACTTATAAGGAAATAGAGTTCAACTCAATATTTATTGTAACCTGGCTTGAGAATCTAGCTCGAGGCTTAAGCTAGAGTCAGTCAAGTTGGTTATCAATTTGAGCTTAAACTTTGTGATATTTGGCTTTATTAGCTTCTAAGTGTAATCTAACTAGAGTTAAGTTTAACTATTAATTGAGTTCAAACATCAATATTATATATCTAAATATAATAATAATATTTTTTTTAAATAATCAACCTGAATCAAACTTAAACAAATTGCACTTAGGTTCATTGAGTATTGCTGAGGTCAAGTCTAAGCTCAAAATTATAAGTTCAGTTGGATGCTAATCAAGTCCAAGCATTGAAAATTTGAATTGTGCTTTGTGTTGTCTTAAATCCTTGTTCACACATTTTATCTAGTTTCTTTAAAAAGGGAAGAAGTTATTATATGGTAACCATTCATTTACCTCCCTTATCAGGAGAGAGAATATAAGTAAACTGTTTCAAGAAATTTCAAAAGTCCTTCAAGCACTTTTGGAGAAAAAAATGATAGTAGTTATTTCAAAGAGATAAAGGAATAATGCGGATAAAAATATATTTTAAAGGTATGCAACCAAAATAGAAGTATAGACCTAATATATAAGACTAGTGAATAATTGCGCCTATATTATAGGTGCTGAAAGAGTAATAAATAAATAAGGAAATAAATCACTTATGAGGTTATTTCAAAAAATTGTGATTTTTTTACATGATAGTCATCGTGTATCATGCAAGAATAGATACATATTTGTGTGAAATGGCTCTGAATAACTACTATCTTCTCCAAACCTTGCTTCTTTAGAACCATCCCTTCTCCCTTAACTCCCCCCATAACTTCTCTAATTGCAACTTCCCCATTTTTAATCTATTTATAATATTGCCATGTAATTTTAAAGACACCAAAACCAACTAATCCCTATAATATTACTGATATTTCCTACTTAAAATTAGACACCCAAATTTCTCAAGTACTTTAAACTCTTACTAAAAATCACAAGTCAAATAAAAATCTTTAACGTTAACCAATCAAGTTTAGTTTCATCAAATTCACAAGCAGCCCATCTCATTCTCTCCTCCTTTGATTACTTCTATGGTGCCAGCATCTTCTTCAAACTCCTCAATACATTTGAGTTGGCTCCTCCACGGTCTTTGATACTATCGGAGTTGTTTCAGGAGATTAAGATGAGGATAAGATTGGTGATTTTCCATGTTGCTTGTTATGAGCATTTGCTCAATCATCTATATGAAGAGGAGGAAGAATAAAAAATTTTACTTCTTTACCATGGTGCAATGGTACAATGAGTAAATGGTCTTCAATTTTTATTTAGTGTTTAAAAAAAGGAAAGGTGTTTTCTCTTTAAGTTTGTGTTTGAAAAGCTTAAAGCTTTTTTAGTAATTGTATATATCTATTTGTTTTGTGAATAGCTTGTGTAGTTAGTTAGTTAGCAATCCAGCAAGTTAGTTTGTTAGTTAGAGGAATAACATGGCATATAAAAGGTCTGCCTCTTGTATCAGAATTGATCATCTTTTATTATTCTTCTCTTTAACATACAACCTGTATAGCATTTACGGTTGCTCCATTGTTGATGTTCACCTGGTTTGACATGGTATCAGAGCTGAAAGGATTGAAGATCCAATCGTATCAATAACATTCTGTAAGTTCTCTAATCAAATTCTTAGCTTAAGAAAATTGACGCAATGGTGAGTTAATCAGATCAAGGTCAGATTGTTATTTTTTATCCGTTTTGCTTATTTAGTTCAGATAATCCTAATATCAATTTAGGTAACATAGTCTTTAATGGTACAAATTTCAACGGTGGATGTTGATCAATAAGAATGGCCTTAGGAGCTAAACAAAAAATAGGATTTATTGCTGGTACTATTATTAAACCTGATGAAACTTTGGTGGCTCTTGTTAAGTGGACAAGATGTGATTATGTGGTACAGTGCTAGGTTTTAAACTCTATGAATCTAAATCTTTCACAAACTTTCCTTTATGCTCAATTGACGTCGAAATTGTGGAAGGAGATAGTTGAACAATTTGGACAAGATAATGGTCCATTGATTTTTCAACTCCAGCTTGAGATTTGTAATCTTTGATAGAATAATAAGAGTGTAGGAGCATACTTTAACAAGAAGAAGAGGTGTTGGGATGAATTAAATGCTTTAAATGCGTATCAATCATGCACATGTGGCAAATTGCAATATTATACATGTGATCTTAAAGAAAAACTCCTTGAATATGAATCACAACATAAATTGATTCAATTTTTTATTGGGCTAAATGAGAGTTATGAGAATTTTTGCAATCAGATTCTGACTATGGATCCTCTTCCAACTGTCAGTAAAGCGTTTTATGTTACAGGAGATTGAAAAACAAAAACAAATTACTATGGTTACGAAAATGGATAGTTTAGCCTTTTTTGTTGGGAAGGATTCTTAGTTGAGGAAGATGATTGAAGATAGAAGAAAATTCTGAAGTAGCATACACAAACAGATTTGTAAACATTGTTAGTAAGAAGGCCATAGCATAGATATTTGCTTCCAGATAATTGGCTACCCAAACTGGTTCAAAGGGAAAAGAGTGTCTCGACCTAGAAACAGCAAAAGGATTACTTCAGCTTCATTTATTCAGAAGAGCCAATGTCATGTTGATACACCTTTTGATATCTCTATAGATGATAATGCTTCAGTTGGGAGTTTCGCGAGTTTATCCACTCAAAATCAACAGATGTTCCAAAATGTTTGCCAAGAAGTACATAAGATGATGAATGAAAAAACAGATGGAGCTGACACAACTGTTGGCAAAGCAGATTCGATTCGTTTTATAGGTACGCTTTCATGTCATTCTTATAATTTTAGTGCTTTAAATAAGAATGTGCATTCATGGATAATTGATACAGGGGCTACTGACCATATGACCCCATTTTCTTCCTCATTAACTCAAACACAAACACTTTCAGTTCCTGTCATAGTAAAATTACCAGATGGACAAATTAAATTGGTTCGAACTACTGGCCAAGTACAATTACAGCCTAACCTGATTCTTCATTGAGTATTTTTAATACTTGATTTTACTTACAATCTCTTGTTAGTGAGTAAACTTTTGAAGGATCAGCATCTTGTTGTTACTATTGATCCTTTCTTGTGTGCTTTTCAAGACCCAAAGACTAAAACTACAATAGCCACTACACATGCTTTCTTTGGACTAGATGTACTTCATGTTTCTAGTTATCATCCTCAAAGCAAACCTTTGTTAAGTCAGTTTGACAATTATGTGGATATTAATACTTATAATAGTTGTAGTAATAAAGATTCTGTCAAATTGTTGCATGCAAGGCTTAGTCATAACTCAGTTTCGAAATTGAAGCATCTAAGCATGTTCAAGTCCATTTCTTTAAATAATTTCTTTTGTGAAGTTTGTCACCAAGCCAAGATTCATCGGTTGCCTTTTTCTGATAGCACATACCATTCTCCTTTTGCTTTCCATCTCTTACATATTAACATATGGGGATCATATAGAGTTACCTCTATTACAGGTGCAAATTATTTTCTGACCATTTTGGATGACTTTAGTCGATGCACATGGACATATATGATGGCACATAACTCACAAGTTCTGACTATCCTTGCCAAATTATTTTCTTATGTTAAAAATCATTTCGATATCACCCCTAAACACATTAGGTTAGATAATGGGATGTAATACATGTCAAATGCTTGTAACACCTTGTTTGATGAGCTTGGCGTCCTACATCAACGAACCATGACATACACCCTACAAAAAAATGGGAGAGTTGAGCAAAAACAACAGCATTTACTTAATACCACAAGAGCCTTGCAAATACAAGTCCATTTACCTAAAGAATGTTGGAGTGAATGTGTTCTCACAACAACTTATCTTATTAACTGAATGCCCATGTCCTTGCTTAATTGGTAAAGTCCATATGAAGTCTTGTTTAACCAAAGTCTTAATTACACTCATCTCAAGACGGTTGGTTGCCTCTGTTTTGTTGCTAAACCATTACCCACCAGAGACAAACTTGAATCACGAGGTTTAAGGTGCATTTTCTTAGGCTATAGTCCAGGGCAAAAAGGCTACAAGATGTTTGACATAGATACCTATCAGGTCATTTACAGTAGGGATGTTATTTTCAAAGAGGATGTTTTTCCCTTTCAATATACTTCCCTTTCTCCCACCAATTCAGTTTCACTTCCCATTAATCCTAAACTAATTTGTTTGGGATATTTTGATCTTGAGAATTTCCCTGCTCTACATTCCTCTATTAGTTCTTCTTCGGAACCTTTATCACATGACTTGTCAACTGAATCACTTCCATCCAACCATACATTACCATGTAGATCCAGTAGACCTCGACATGCACCTCCTTGGCTTGATGATTATGTACATACAATCACAAACAAAGCTTCCTTTTGTGCAAATGATGCTCATATTCCACATACACAGCCTACACATCCATTTTACTTCACAAATTCATTTTCACACTTTCCACCTGACTTTGTTCATTCTTTAGCCAATGTATTAACAGTTCATGAACCTCATTCTTATTTTGATGCTTTAAAACGTAAAGAATTGAGAGATGCTATGCAATCTGAATTAAATGCTTTAGAAAAGAATAACACTTGGACACCTATTCAATTGCCTCCAAGCAAGAGAGCTATTGGTTGTAAATGGGTTTATAAAGTCAAGCATAAGGTCGATGGTTCTATTGAGCGATATAAGGCTCGCTTAGTTGCTAAGAGCTATACATAAAAGGAAGGGGAAGATTATCACGATACATTTTCACCTGTTGCTTAACTAGGATCAGTTCGTATTCTTTTAGCAGTAGCTAGTGCTCGTGGCTGGCCTCTTTTCCAAATAAATATCAATAATGCTTTCTTCATGGGCATATTGATGAACAAATTTTCATGTTGCCTCCTTATGGATATTCCAAGGCGACAGATGGATAGGTTTGTAAGCATCATAAGTCACTTTATAGGCTTAAACAAGCCCCGTGACAATGGAATTTGGAGATCTCCCAGTTTCTTATGAAGCATGGTTTTGCTTTGTCGAAGAGTGATTACTCTTTGTTCACTAGAGATAACCATACTGGGTTTATTGCGGCCTTATTATATGTTGACAATTCATTGCTGACGGGCATTGATGTTGCAGGAATAAACATACTTAAACAACAACTTGATTCTGAGTTTACTATTAAAGATCTAGGGGAGGCCCATTTTTTTCTTAGACTTGAAATTTGCAAGTCCTAGCAAGGAATTTTAGTTACACAACACAAGTTTATTTTAGATGTGTTGCATGATGTTGGTATGACAGCTACACGGCCAACCTTTTAGTTGTTTCCCACCCAGTCTTCATTTAAATAATTTGGATGGCACCCCTTTATCTGAACCTACACAATATCGACGGTTGGTTAGACATTTACTTTATCTTACACTCTTACGTCTAGATATTGCTTTTGCTATGCATCAACTCAATCAATTTTTATCTTCTCCTCGCACTCCTCACTTATAGGCTCTTTTTCAACTCCTTCGCTACTCAAAAGGAACTTCTTGTCATCGTGTTTTTTATTCTTCCTCTAACTCTTTACATCTTTTGGGTTACTCTGATTCCAATCGGGGGTCTTGCCCTCCTAATAGAAAATCAATGATAGGTTATTGCATCTTGGTTGGCAATTCTCTTATTTCCTGGAAGTCAAAGAAACAAAATACGATTACTGCTTCCATGGTTGAAGCTAAATATTAGCCTTTAGCTACCACTACTCGTGAGTTAATGTAGGTATCTTATATTTTGCGCAATTTAAAGGTACATATTTCCTTTCCTGTTTCATTGTGTTGCGACAACAAGTCAGCCCAATTAATTGCCAACAATCTGTGTCTTGATGGGAGAACCAAGCATATAGCTATTGATGTCCATTTCACTAGGGATCAGATCGCTTCGGGTTTTCTTAAATTGATTCATGTTCCGTCCTCCCTCCAACTTGCTGACATGCTGACAAAGCTATTAAATGAAACTCACTTAACTTTTATTTGCTCTAAGTTGGCTCTCAAAGATGATCCAACTTGAGGTGGGTGGATGTAGGAATTGTATATATCTATTTGTTCTATGTACAGCTGGTGTACTTAGTTAGCAGTCCAACAAGTTAGTTTGTTAGTTAGAGGAATAACAGGGCATATAAAAGGTCTGCCTCTTGTATCAAAATTGATCATCTTCTATTATTCTTCTTTTTGAGATACAAACTGTATAGCATTTACGGTTGCTCCATCGCCGATGTTCACCTGGTTTGACAGCTTTTAATATATTATTAGTGTTTAGTAGACAAAGAACGTTTGGTTTTTGTTTAGATCATGGTATTGCTTATTGCTTGAAATGTTTTAAGTTTGTGTCTATAGACTTTGAATGAAATTAGACTTGGTCACGAAATTAAAGTTCAAGAAGTAAAATTGCATAAAAAATGTTGCGTTAAAGATTTGTAATTTTATCTAGGTAGTAGAGCAATGCAACTACTACTATGATTAGTGCCAAATTCGTTAACTTTTTGTCTTATTTGAGAAAGTAAAAACATTTTTTAGAAGGGGGTTACGATTAATGTCGCGAGTCATGTTGGGATCTTTCATGGCGTTAGTAAAAACACATATTGTGGAATGCAATTAACAAATAGTCGAGCTATATTATGAAAATGAACGTTATGATTTGTATCGTATACAGGAAAGACCTGCATGTCTATTTCAAGTTTTTTTTATCTTTGTAATATGTCTCTGGCCTGATGGTTTCAAGTTTTGTTGCCACGTCACGTAGGGAAACTTTTCAGCATTATTGCTAATCCATTGTATGTTTTTGTCACCTTGTGTCAATAAGCAGCCAAAACCTCTACTTCTCACAAGAATGTCAACGAATACAGAATTTTCAATTGATATGCCAACTTTTGAGGCAAGATTGTCATAGGACATGATGACATATAATGAATTAACGGTTACAGCAAACGATTTCTCTTATGACAATCTGATTTTAGGAGTTAAGACAGTTATGGATATGTTGATAAGGAATACTTTCAAATGGAAGAGTCATTGCAATTAAATAGTCTTAATTAGGAAATTGATAAGGATAGAGGAAATTTTGAATAGAAGTGGAGATCATCACCCATGTCCACCATAAACATTTGGTTTGAGTTATTGGTTATTATGATATATGTGCTCAAAGATCGTTTTTGATGAGTTTGTTTTGAACATAATAACCAATAAGTAAAACTAGATGTCTCTGATGGACATGGGTGATGATCATCTTTACTCAAAATATCATTTCTCCTTGTCTAATTTCCACTTTAAAATATTTAATTACACTCATTTTTTCATCTTAACAAACCCTTTTGTGAGCATAACCATAATCATCTCGACTAATCTGATTCCCATCAAAGAAATTGTTTGTCATAGCTACTAACTCATCATATGTCATTGTGCCATATGATAATCCTATAGCAAAAGTTAGCATATTAATTAAGGATTCTGAATCTGATGACACTCTTTTGAGAAGTAGATGTTTTGGTCTTATCTACATGGTGATAAAGATCATATTATAAATTAGCAAAAATGTTGAAAAGCTTCCCTATGGGATACTACAACAATACTTAAAACTATCCAACTTAGAAAAATGATTATAGGTAAATTAACAAAGAACTCAAAGTTAGTGTGCAAGTCTTTCAAAGTATGATATAAAGTAGGGTAAATTACATTTAGAATACTTGTGCTATAACATCTTTTCACTTTGAGTACCTGTATTATTATTTTTTACATCTAGGGTACAAATATTTTGAGAAATAGTTGAAAAAATTAACACTGTTAATTAACCTTATTTACACACACAGACGTCACATTCTTAGAGTCAATCTCACTGTCATCTTTTCATATGAAAAAAACACCCTTAATCATCACCCTTCTATTGGAGAAAAGCATAGGACTCGCCGTTTTGCTTTTAAGCCGACCTCTTAGGCGATGTTGGTCATTTATATCTATGCTTCGATTTTCTGCCAGAGTTGCATAGCCCAAAACAATGACCATAGAACTGTTTTAGACTTAAGGTAGTGAGTAATTTCGTTAATTCCGGACAATGATTGTAATGTTTTAGTCGACGACAGAGAGTTGACGTGGAGTACAATTTTCGAGCTTCTCATTAGATAAATTCACGAAGTTAATTCCAAATCAAGTTTTGTATGGGCTGCTCGTGAGCCAATATCTCCTCTGTAATTGCTAAATTGAATGAGAGACTTGTATAATATAATGTTAACACAGGCCAATTAGGATTATATTAATTTAGTTTTCTATTGAAATAGGAAGTGAAAGTTTGGATAACAATATAAAGGACCATATATTATTTATTTATATTCAAATCCAGTCTGTTGAGTAATGAATTTGATAACTGGATTTGGTTGGGCTATTATGATACATTAACTTATTTACTAAATTTCTGCCAATGGGGTAAGGATTGGGAAGGAGTTTCACATTTTCTTTCTCTGGTTGGTTTTATTTTGGTTTTTCTGTTTTAGAATTAACAGTTCTTAATGATGTTAATTTTTTTCAATATTTTTCAAAACACAAGTATGGTAAGTATAAAAAATAGTAACATGGATACCCAAAGTGAAAAAACATGATAATACAAGTACTCTAAGTGTAATTTACCTTATAAAGTATCGTGATCATAAAATAAATTAACTATTTGTTTTCTACATTGCCTAATATGTGTTTTTATCATTTTTTATACATTGCATAATATGTGTTTTTATCATTGTCATGAAATAAAATATGACCATGATCCGACAAATATAGATTTTGATACAAATTAAGTTCTTGAATCTCAATTTCATTAACATGTGCAGAATCAAAAGATCAAAATCCTTTATGTACTAAATATTGATATTATGTAATACCTCATATCAAAAGTAATTAATAATTAAATCAATAAATACCAACCGATATATTTTAACTATTTGATCTAAAAGTTTCTTATTGGTGTTAATATTTAATATCTTAAAATCTATATGAGACTCTATTTACGTAGAATATCATAATCTCTCTATTCCACCCAAAAAACATGTGACATCCTTGTTAGAAAATTTTATAATTGAACTCAAATCTTTCAAACACCTACAAGTTAAAGGTTAGCATATTATAGCTCAAAAGTTTTTAGTTTATATGTTGATATATTATTTAGTACTTGACTTATATATTACTATTTAGGATCTTCTATAATTCATGTGGGACTCTATTCACATTCCATTGATAGGATATCATATACTATATCAAAAGCTTCCAAACCTTTCGAGCACATCTTTTTTTCTTTAATAAAAAATGAAATCTTTTTCAACCTCAAATAAAAATCGAAAGCCTGCTTTGGGGGAAAAGAAACAATTTGCTTTTGTGAATGGGCATTTTTCAACTGATTCAACATTTTCTTCCTCCTCTTCCAGTAAATTATTAAGAATATACCCATAGTATGCGATATAGAAAACCCACAAATCAACTAGATATGAGACAAATGGGACAGCAAGTAGATACGCGAAATCTTTGGCTTATGAGGACATTTATTTTTTATTTTTTTTTTTCCTTTCTAAAAGTTTGAAAAAGGTTTGTAATAAGATGATATTATAGATTTTGAGCTTCTATCTTTTAGTTGGTTCCGAGCTGGCATGTGGTTTTTAATTAGTTTAGGCCAGGAGCTCTAGTGTTGTTTGAGGCCATTATGGCCAAGTTCTGAACATGTTTGAGTAATTATAAATCTGCTATAGACGATTTTACTGGTTTTTAAAATTTGGAAATGTTCTATAAATAAACTAAACTGTGTTGGACTTTTGAAAAATTTTGACAAACTTAATATAGTGTTTTAAAAAATCTAAAGCTTATTAGAAATCACACTTAGTTAAGTAAGCCTTATGTGCACGTGGCAACTATTGACAATTTGTAACATTGATTTTGTTACGAAAATTTGAGCAAAATTTTGTCATATCACTCTAATTTTGTAAATTCATTTAACTTCATAATCTTACATGAACTCGTAAAAATACTTTTTTTTTTCCAGCAACTCGCAAAAGTACTTAAAATCTCGTATATCCTCATAAATATTGGTCAAGCTTCAATACTTTTTAATTTTAGTCACCCGTGGAAGAACACAAACTTTTCGAAAAAATAAAACAAAAAAAAAAAAAAGAAACTCCTATTAGAATATAGATGCGGCAAATATATTTCCAGTTTTATAAATGTATACAAGCTCTACAAGGACCTAGGTTATGCAAACGTAATATGAATATAGTAATTGCATATATATTTTTCCCAATAATAATAAATAAATATATTTTTTCTAATAATAATAATTATTATTATTATTAGGAAAAACATATGCAATTACTATATTCCTATTACGTTTGCATAACCTAGGTATTATTATTATTACTATTATTTTGAAACGCATGTTACATGTCCTCTATATACGATGCCAAAAACAATCAATTTCTCTCCATTCTAATTTAGCCATTTAAGTTTTGCAAACTTATACCAGACTTCAATCCAAGTTTTTTTATGGTTTTTGTCTTAAAAAAAAAATTTTAAAGGCATTTTTACGGTCTTCTTCCTCTATGCATTTCCAACAGATATAAATTTAGTTATTCATGTAAAGAATAATGGTAATCACCAAACATCTCATAAGTGCATGATTTCTTTTGGCTCCCTTTAAAGTAACTAATCATCTTAACTAATCCTTGAGAAATTACATCAGAAGTATAAACATTGAGGGATAAATTTAAATTGGATATTAATATTTTGAAAATTTTAAATGAAATATCAACGTTTTAGTAAAAGTTTAAGATAAGGGATATCATTATAATGTAACACAGCACACGAGTGGTTTACACATGACTCTTACATGTATATATAAATAATAAATAAATATATAAAATTATCAAAAAATTGAAAAACAATTTTAAAAAAGGAAGTAAAAAAGTTTAAAAATTTAAAACTATTAGTATAAATGATTCTAATATATAAAAAATGTAATTAACTAAAAGAATAGAAAATTAAAAAAAAAAACTAAAACAAAAAGAAAAAAAGGTTTGAAAAATAAAAGATTCGACCACCCCTAACTTTAGAATAGTCAGATCAGCCAAGGAGACAATGGTAGGTTATAAGCCATCAACTAACCATGGGTGAATGCCAATGGCCATTTAAAATATAAATAAAAAAAAAAAGAGAAAAGAAACGAGAAGGAAATCCAATTGAGTCGTAATGGGATTGTGTGGCTTGATTAGATTTCCATGTGCTCCTTTTTTAAAAAAAAAAATTGGTCACAAGTGGCCACCAAAGGATAATTGGTGAGTCAAATGACTTATTTTTTTATGTGGGTCACAACCCATCACTATTTCCTTGACCCCTTTTTTTTCCTTTTCTTTTAATTTTTTTATTTTTTATTCCTTTAATTAATTATATTTTAATATATTATAATTATGTATACTAATATTTTAAATACTTTACTTTTTTTAGTTCTTTTTTATTTTTTGGTAATTTTATATTTTTTTAATTTAATCTATTTATTTATTATTTATATATAGATGTAAGCGTAACATGTACACTATGCATGTGACATGTGTGCCTTATGTGTCACTTAATGGTCATGTCAGATGAAAATAACTGTATTGTAACTATGATCCTTATTTCAACTACTCACTAAGATGTTAATCTCTTATTTAAATATTTTAAAATATTTATCCCTTATTTAAATTTACTTTTAAATATTTATACTCTCTGGTGTAATTTTTCCATAAATCCTCATGCATCTATTAAGAAGTCCCCTTCTATTTTATTCAGGACTTTGATGGTTATTTTTATGGTAGTACATATTAGAGTTTTAATAAAAATAATGTCATATGCTACAATTGTGAATAAAATCAAATTTGTTTTATTAAACAAATGTAAAATGGATTTATGGGTGTGAGGGTTCAATTATGAGGGTTACGTATGTACAGTGTATCAGATCGTGCTACACTTAATTAAAGAAATGACTTAAAATACACGTATGAGATGATAGAGTGAGATAAAATAGAGAGAAGGAGTAAGCAATCTCAGTAAATATACACATGGTGATAGGTAGAGAAGATTAATAGCATTAAACTTTACAACAGATAAAGAACAAAGTAACGTTCTTAAGATGTTTAATTGTTTAATTTTTGAGGTAAAGTTTTAGCAAAGTAACAGCGTTAATAGGAGATTTTCTCTTGTCAAAATGAAGAAAGGAATGGGTTATTTATAAGAAATGGTTATTGATTCCATTTACTGGATTATAATGGTAATCAATGGCCAAGATTGAACTCTCCTATTAATCGATCCCAAGTGGAATCCTTTCATAGATCTAGGCTCAATAAAGGCCTTATATTTTAGTATGGGTCAAACTAAGAAATGTTAAATTGGGTGGACTAATCCAATATGCCTTACTTTTAGCTCGCCATGTCAAAACTCCCTTAATCATCCCAATACTTTACGAGCTTGACTCCTTAAGTCCTGTCACCTTAACCTAAAGAGTTAAAACCATTTTAATGGTTGGGCTTAAGACTCATGAAAGCTCTTTATAAGATTCAATGAAGAGAAAACTTGATCCTCAATGTATTAGCTATGGTTCATCCTTTATGGTGTCCAAGATAAGAGGTGAACACGAAAGTTTTCACTTTTTTATATACTCATCTTTTCATACAATATATAATTAATTTGATAAGTTAAAAAGTTTCATCTTTTGACTTTGAATTAAAAAAATTTTTCTTTTGATTTTGAATGCTTATCAGTAGGAATCTTATGGTTATATGTGTGTAGATGGAATTTATGGGGTAATATTTTGAGCCACGTACCCTAATTTTGTAAATTATAATGAATCATTTTCTAAATCTTCAATCGACAGTGATTAAGTCAATAAAGGAAAATGTTGATATCAAAATTCAAGAGAACTAAAATTACTCAAAACAATGATGAGAGAAACAAAGAAAATTTGATGATACATACAAATTTTCCGCTTTAGTATGTTATGATTGTTGAAATAAGCTAAATCCATTGTAATGATAAATTTGAATTTTAAACCAAGATATACAACATGATATGTCTTCATGGAAGTCTCTAGAAAATTTTCACGAATTAGATTGATTTAATATTATGTCGTTTCCTTGGTTGATGTACTTATAAATTCATAAGGAAGAGAACATTTCACTAGAATTTTTCTCATGTGCATATTAAAATTTCTCCTTTTAACCACCATCTCAATCAACAGCATTTTGGAATTATATACATTTACCTTATAAGAAACACTTCTGATATTGTTGTAAAACAACTATTCCTCTAACTGTTATGGAAGATACGATATTACGAGCAATAAGGAAGATTTTGGCTAAGCCAAAGTAAAAAATTCTAACAGTGAAATTCTCATCAAGAATAATATTATGTGACTTACTATCAAAATGAAGGATTTGCATTGTACAATTAGAATGCAAATACATAATTCTCAATCAATTCCTTATGCAATTTTGTATATATACACTCTCTCAATACTACATTACTTGTCCTTTCTTTAGGAAGATGAACTTATTCAAGGACCTATTTTGGCATAAAATCACATATAAGAGCTCCTTTCGATCTCTTTACATAAAATCACACCAGTTGTACAACATTTTCATGGTGAATCTTACCAATTGTAGCCACTTCATTCATAAAATCTTGGTTATTGGCTTCTGTAGCCTAATACCTTTATTGCTACCATTGGAGCACTTCGCAATTTTCCTTTACATATAATACCATAGCTAACTTTGCCTTAATTTATTTATAAATCCTTTTGTAATCTCTTTTATCTCTAAATATGAGCATCTTAATAGCAACAGCTCCTCATAAATTTGAAGAAATGTTTCAATTGTATCGTCCATGGATGAGTTGTGATGCCAAAATTAATATATCAAAAACATAATTAACCCTAGGATACCTATCATCAACAGACCTACTATGAATTTACTTGCTGCAAATAAGAAAAAAAAAATTACTAACGTTAAATGGGACATATTACTTGTAAAATGACCATTGAATCTATTATTGTATACAATAATAAATATATGAATTATGTTATAGTAGTAGTCATTCGTACCTCCAATCAAAGCTTTCTATAGAATGTAATGTGATAATCCATGGAAAGCATATATGACCTTTTCAATCTAAAGAGGCAACCAAATATAGTCTTATCCCTATTTTTTGTTAAGGAAATGACTATTTCATGGAATTATTATTGTTGAAAATGAAGAATTGTAGTTCCTTTTATGTCACTTTTGGTATAAAGAAATAGTCTAAAATTGAATGGAATGGAATAGAATAAAATGAAATGAGGACTGAAATGGAAAATGATTTCTAATGTTTAAAGATGGCCATGGAATGATATTAAAGCTTAAATAATATTATTTATCAAAATTGTCCTTAATAATTGTATATTATAATTTCTTTGAAGATTAGAAAAGTAATCTTACTTAATTATAATTAGTGAAATGGGAATGGAATCAACATTCCAGTTTCAAAATGTACTTCCAAATAGGGGGAATGGGAATAAAACATGAAATTGCAATTTCATTTCGACTCATTCCTATGTACCAAACATAATATTATAGGATCAAGGAAATAGATAGTCATTGACTTTTTATAATATATTTTCATATCTATTTATGAGATTTCAAAATAACTACAAAGAATGGTTATTGTTTCTTTATTCCATTCTTGAAGAATTCTACTCCTCCCTTATTTTGTATTGTAAACCAAACGTATTATTAGTATTTTAATTACTCCATGACATAAAGCATTATATCTATATAATTGTTGGATTGCAACGTGAACTCTTTGTGTATTTTGATCCGAAGTGTTTTTGGAGACGGTTGGGCCTTGTGATGAATTTTTTACTTTTTTCTTTGGCTTTCTCTCTTTTTTTTTTCCCCTTATTTTCACCCATTTTGTTTATAACTCATGTAATATATATCACTAACCTTTATGGGTACAAAGAGAAAGCTTTGTAAGATTGAACGAGAGGGAGATGCATTGTAAGGGTTGTTTATACTTGTAATGATCAAAGGTAAATGTTCTAATATGATGGGTAAAATGTCAAATTTTTATTAAATCTTGTTTACCATTAAGTATTATACATGAAATCTCACTCGTAATGAATTTTTTTTCCAATATAGTTTGAAAATTTGGGAAGAGTATATTACGTAGACACTACAACATCTTGATATCTTTACATCTTTTATATGTAGAAGAAGTCAAGTGTCTACTTTTATATGACGCTAGTTTTGTTAATATAAAGAAAAGTTGATACCTTGGCAACAGCGTTAGAAAAATCGTCGAATGTCCTTTATAGGTCTTAGCTAGTAACTTCAAAGCAATTCTAGTAAAATGTCTATGGAATTGATCTCAAAGATCTACAAAAGCACGAAAGTTAGGATCTTTCAGAAAATGAATTCCTATTTGAATAATGCATAACCGTATGGATAAACTCACATTAACTCCTCCGTTTGGAATCTAAGATGCGTATTGGATCAAGTGTAGGGTTTCAAACTTAGTTTAGGCTAATTTTGGCACATTTTTATGCGTTGTCGCTATTGTCATGCCCTGAAGCGAAAGAGTCGCAATAGTCCCGTTGTATAAATCATTATAAGATAGAAGCTGACCTTTTAGCCTCTATCTTATACCTAAGATATACAAGGCGTTAATAATTAACTCACTTTAAAGTAAGTAGTTCACACATCTGAAATGTTAGTTACCTACGGAGGTATAAAGATTATACTAAAATTTTAAACATAATCTTACTTAAGCAATACTTTACTTGATAATAAATAGTTTCTAAATTGAGATCTAAAACCTCAAAGATGTAATCTGTTATTTAGTTTAATATCTTCACTCCCTAATATCCAACGATAACTAGTTTCACTTCCAAGTTAACACTTGTAATAATATATATAAGGATATGAGCAACCAATCGCTCAATAAGTTAGGATGAAGACTTAAAACTATACATTAGGAACAAATATGGTTATTAATCAAATTAATTAAATGCTATACATGTACATGCAAATACCATTGCATGACGTTATTTGATCTGTCGCGAGATTAGAGAAATTATACTTACTGTAATTTAAGTTAAGGAGTTTAGTGCACATCTCAACAGCTCATAGCTAAATTCAAGTTTATGTAATGGAGACACCGCTCCTCTTACAATTACGTTCAAATCATTGACTTCACCCTTACTATAACCTCCTCTCCTATCAATTAGTTCAACTAAAAATGAAGAATAAACCAATTATGTTATCCAATACTATTCTTTTTGAATGAGTCAGTATTTGACTGGAGAGCCCTAAACGTTTTCTATAATGGGTTGCCATGCAGGTTTATTTTAAACTTACAAGTCGTATATTTAATTAGATTCAGTTTAAGGTATTCAATCATTTGACACAAATCACGCATACAAGCCAGAACATCAAACTAGAAACATACAATCAAACCTAGAAACAAATATATATAGGCATACACACAGTCAACTATCTAATAAATATAACTAAGTATAATCTTAAGCCTTTGAGTACTATAAAATAGTACTCCGAAATACAATAATATATTAATCCCAACTTATCTAAACTTCTTACTTTTTCACTCAAGGTGTAACTAACATAAACCATCGTCAATAATCTCTATAATACAAATGTTATTTTAGTTTTTGCATAACTACCATAAATAGATTTTATTCTGTAATTTAAATTATTATCTTTAATTTAAAGTCTTCTTATATCTAGTGATTTAGGTCTAAATCTCTTAGAATTACTTCTCCTGTTCGGCTAGGTTTCAAATTTACTTTTTATTTCGATTACGATTTCAACTTTTGAATTAAGTTTTAGTTTACCTTTTTCTCTTTATTACTCTTTGTTTGTAAGTCTTTTAATTATCTTTTAACTTTTTTCGTACGGTTTATTTGATGAGTATAACCTTTGCTTTAAGGTTTTGGCTTATTGTCTAATATATTTATATTAACCCTAATTCTAATTTTGATTCTACTTCTAAATAAGATTATGATCTAGGAATGATCTACATTTTAGCATAACCGCTTATACATATGTGTATATATACATATAAGCTTTAAATAATTAGTTTTTAGTTTAAAATTATAATTTTACTTAATTATTCAAGTTCTATATCTCCTCTAACCAAGCTAGTCCTAAATTAATTTATGATTCAGTTTCTAAATCAAGTTTTGTTTTAGCTTTTGATTATTGTTTTTAATTGTCAACCATAGGAATTCCTTTGGACTAATATTTGAAATTCATCTAACTATACTTAAATATCTTAAATCTCCATTTTAGCTCCTACTTATTATTTGATTAGTGTGGTACTTAAATTCCCAATTTAACTACCGAATTAACTCTCGATATGAGAATAATCTACATTTTTCATATAATTTTGTAAATTCATATTCCAAATCAGATTTGTATCATATTCCTAATATTATAATATTATTAATTTTTACCTAATATTTTCTACACATTTAATTCCTATATACATGTATTATATATTATTACATATTATATACTTATATCACAGATCTAATACTTTTGACACTGCATATATCATCTTTTACTATCAAATAATATGTTAGGATGTCTAATTACATCCTACATCAAAATTTATATTTAATTAACTCTAAATCACAAAATTAACTTAAATATACCCTTTTTACCTATTATTCACTTACACATATTCATAACATATTATGCATAATACATACAACTAATACCTTATACTCCTCAAATACCATCCCACATCAACAACTATCATTTAAAGATATCTAATTACACACTAAGTTAGCATTTTCACCAAATTAACATTAAATTACCGAATTAAGCCCACAAATTGCCTTTTATGCATGATTTTAAGCCAAGAAAATCAAATAAAATTTTAGAAAATAAAATTTTCATATATATCCTAAATAGTTTACACAAAAATTTTGAAATCAAAACTATATCATTAAGGTCATTTAAATTGAAATAAAAAATTAGCTCGGGTTTAATTATTTCTTATGAGCAATATATCCTAAGGTCTAATTTTATCAAATTGATATTTTCCCTAAATCTATATACAAAAATTTACTAAAAGAAAAATTTTCATAATTTTTGGACTTAATTTACTATTTTTATTAATTTATTAAAAATTAGAACAAACTAGAACACTTACCAGAAACTGACCTTGCTACTACCTCCGGCCACCTTGGGTGTGTCAGCCCACGCAGGCAGCTGGTGCACTTTGTGGTGGTTGGTTTGTTTCCTTCTTAGGTGGTTATTAGGTTTAGGTTCTCTTTTAATGTTCTAGTTATACGATATTTTTTTTCTATTTTTAATAAAATTTCTTCCTCTCCTCTTCTCACCTCTCGTTAAAATTTTTTTTTTTCTAGGCTCTAATTGACTAAAATGAGTTTTGATAGAGGTTTGCTAAATTTATAGAGGCAGTTAAGGTTTTTCTCTAATTTCCAAATGTTATATATCCATTATTTCTTATTTTTTCACTTTCTATTTGGCCTATTTTTATTGGTTGTTATTTTTTATTTAAGTCCCAGCATGCCACGCTCCTCTTATAGACAATTCTACACCTTTCACAATTTTTCTTTATTTTTTATTAAGTTTTCCTTAATTAATTAGCATTATTTTGATAAATTTCAAGTATTTTAAGTAATTTCGTATATTTTTACATACATGTAAATACATATATAATATAAATAAATACTCATAAATATTATTTAGGTTATTTTATAATTTTTAGTGTGCATATAATTTATCTTTATCGATTCATTAATTATCGAAACTTGTTTTACACGTTTCCAATAAATAACGGATAATATACATATAACTCAATATTATAATATTTAATTATTTATTTTCTTAAATCTAAACTCACGAGAATTACTTTTACTAATATTTTTAATTTCATCATAAAATTTGGACTTAATTGGATAATTTACGTAATTGCCCTAAATCTTACTAACCGTTTCTAAACCAATCTATCATAAGATGATTACTAATTTTCATAGGACCTCATAGCTATTATTGGATACATGTTGCAAAATTTATAAATGTCATAACTCTAATAAGGGTTGTAAATTATAAATGTACGTTATTGTGTTGATGGTTTTATTTAAATATATGATCCCAAACTTTTTATCATTTCTATAGTTGTTTTTTTTTTTTTTTCATTAAATGATTTAGTTAGACTTTGCTACGGATTGCCTAATTCTTTAAGCATGATAAAAGAGAATAATTGCTTTAGGTTGAAAGTTAGGGTGTAAGTGTGTAAATTTCTTCAATATCATCGAATATGATCCAATAAGATCGAGGTTGCACCAAGGTTAGATCATTCCTTGAAAAGAAACCATCACTAAAGTGATCCATCAAGTAGGTAAGGTGATGTACATCATAAGATGTTTTCTTTTTTTTTTTTTTTTTCAATTAGAACCACCAAAATTCATTCACATGAAATTGTTTCAGTGTAGGGTTCTAAAGTTCTAATCTATAATAGACACATTTCTTTTGCAAATTAAAGGTTGAAACATCCCCTTTAGAAAACATGCTTCAATAAGAATGAATAATCAGTCTCTTGATTGTTAGAAAAAAAAAAACCATATAAAAATAGAGACTAATTTAAAAAAAAAAGGGATAAAAAGAAATACAATCTACACTAGTAATGGAGATGTAAGCAATAGTGATGAGACATTTATAGACCATCTAGTGATGAGACAATAAGCTTAATGTGTGGTGATGATGAAGATGGGGGATAGATTGAGGCAGTTTTGGTGTAGAAGGTAGATAGATGGAATCGGAGACGGTGAAGATTGTATACAAAGGGAGACTTTGCCTACAACTCCTTAGTATCTTAGGATAAATATAAAATATTCTAAGTAAATGAGATTACAACAAAACTACCTCATCATTTCTCTACATTTAGGGATGACTCTTAATATAACTATTAAAACTTTAGAAATCCTCTAAAGAAAAATCAATTTAGCATCTTCTCTTCTTGATTTCCTAATCTACCAAAACTTGGAAGGATGATGACTAAAGCTTTAACTTTGAGAAATAGTAAAATATGATAGTGTTGGATAGTCTAAGCTTGGTAAGATTAGTAGATATGAGGTTATATCAAAGTTACATAGCAGTTACTTAGCAAGGATGTAGTAATGGCGGTGAACAAATTTAGGGTAAGGGGTTTAAGTAGGCTAAAATTAGTTTTCTATTTTTAATTGAAAACTTTTTGGCTCTAATGATGATAGCGATAAACTCTTAGGGTTTTAGTGTACTCTTGATTTGTGATTGAAGCATTTAAGATGCTACCCTATGGTATATATTAAGGAGAGAGTAATGGTTCCACATGAGCGATGCTTGGTGTTAACTATATATATGTGGCATAATCTTATAGGTGTTGATGAGTGGCAATTGCTTGGTTAATGTATCACGTTCATAATAGACTCGATGACATTTCAAGCATAAGATGGCTCAAGTTAAAAGATTGTGGATGGCATAAAATTTAAGAAGCTTCATGGCCTTGCAAGATGCGGTAATACATAACTAAGGAGCTTAGGTGGACATGAGGTAGCACTTTCTCATTGATGCTTGGTATTTAGGTGGTTCTAATTGATCTAAAGGTATTAAGATGAAGCTTGATGCAATATAAGACTATTAGTTCAAGAAGCTTGATGTAGCACAATTTAATTGGTCTAAAATGCTTGAAGTGGTGAAATGTATTGGTTTTTGATCTTGAAGTTGGTTTGCCATCAACTCTTAAGTCGTGATGTAGCATCAACTTAATGTCTCTAAGATTTTAAGTGACACCATCGTATTGTATGTAAATTAATGAGTGAAATGTAAGTCCTAAAACTAAGCCAATTGACCGTAAGATTGAACTTAGGACATAAGGTTTTGGGTGATTGGTTAAAGAATCCGATCAAACCCAAATTATAAACTATTAAGAGAAATATTAGTAAAAATGATCCTGTAAACTTGAATTTAAGAAAATAAGTAATAAAATAGGAGACTATAAAATTTTCAAATTTTAAGTATAATAATTGCTAATTACCGAAAAGGCGAGAAGTGTAATCTAATAACTAATAAATTACTAGAGATAGATTATATGTATACTAAAAATTTTAAAATGACCTAAATAATAATTAGAAATATTCACGTGTACCTCACATGTATTTACGTGTAGATAAAAATACGCGAAATTACCTAAATTGGCCAAAAACTTAGTAAATAATTAAAGAAAATTATAAATTAATTGTGGAAAAATCAGAAGGGTGTGGAATGATACAAACTTAGTCGTGGCAAGTCAGAATTTGAAAAAGAAAAATTAACCAATTAGAATTAGGCAACACAAAAGCCAAAAATTAAGAGATAAGGCAATTGTCTTGTCCAATTTAATGCATAATAATTATCCTAAAGCTCTATAAATAGCAAAAAAATCCAGGAACTCATTTGGATAGTTAGAAATCAGAGAAAATTTGGGAGAGGCGAAAATTGAGAGAAAAATTCGAGTTAGAAAAAAAATAAGAAAAATTGTGCAATTAGGGCTTTTAAAGAGAACCCCTACTAGATGAGCAGCTGGAAGTGGACGGCCACCACCACCATACGGTGGTGGCAGTGCCCAAGCTTGCCAACAAGGCCACGGTGGCTGGAGCCACCCAGATTGGTGAGTCCAATTTCCAGCCCGATTCTTGTGTAATTTTGTAAAAATAGTAAATATTATTAGAAAATTATGAATTTTGTTATTCTACAATATTTTTGTATGTAGTTTTTAGGAAAAATATTATTTTGATGAAAATATGTCTCGTGACATAGGGTCCTTAAGAAATCATACAAAACCGAGCATGTTTCGGTTTAGAAATAAATGACCTTAGAAGTGTAGTTTCGAGCTCAAAATTTTTGTATAGATTACTTAGATGATATAGAATAGTGCTATGAAGCCCGTTTTCAAAAATTAATTTTCGAAATTTTTAGATAATTTTTAGGCCCTAAAATGAGGTATAAAATAGGTAATTTAGGGTTAATTAAGTAATTAAATGATTAATTATTGATTTAGTGAATAATTATATATTTTAGGATGTTGAAATCTGATGAAGTATGATACTTGTAGCATTTAAGGTGTTAAATTTAATTATTAGGTTAATTATGTAGTAAATGATTAATAGGGAAAAATAGTTAACTTTAAGTTAATTTTGTAAATTAGGGAAATTAGGAGTTAAATCTGATTTATGATGAATTTAGACATTTTGAAATGATAATTGATGTTTAGGGATGGTAATTAAAGTGATAGAAATATTAGAAGTGCATTATGTACATAATAGACAATAATGCATAATATGTAATTTTTGAAAATATAATAAATAGAAAATATTATGATAAAAATTGATATTATATAAATAATAGGGATATATAATAAATCTGATAATAAACTTGAATTTATGTAATTATATGAAAAATGTAAAAATTTCTCACATTAGGAGTAAATTCGGTACACTAATAAGGATATAAGTGTACCGGGTGAAATAAAATACTGAATAGGGGTAATAATGATATTTAGGAGATCGGGAAGTAATGTGATTAATTTCACATTATGAGTTGAAACGAATTTCTAGGGTTGAAATATAAAACATTATTTAGAAATCGAACTAGAACCTAATTTAGAAATCAATGTGGAAACCGAACCCGAACCTAACTCCAAACCTAGAATAATTATAAAAAACTTAAGACCTAGATAATTAGACATATTAAACCCTAAACAAAACCTAACAATAAGCGTTATAGAATAAAATGAACCTATAATAGTTATATGAAAAGCTGAAACCACGTTTGTGTTATAGGGATGACCGGTGATGGCCTGAGCAAATCGGACCTTAAGTGAGTGAGCGAGGAGTTGAGGTAAGTTGAGATTAATACGATGCTGTATTTTGGAGGTTTAAGATTATGCTTGGTTATGCTTGTTAGATAGTTGGATGTGTGCATATGCTTGATTATGGGTGATGCTATGATTCCGTTGGTTGCTCTGTCATGTATTGTATGATTTATATGACATGATTGATCACCCTAAACTGGACTTAATCAAATATATAACCAATAATCGTAATTGGACATGCATGGCAACCCGTTAGGAGAACTTAGGACTCTCCGGCCAAATACCATCCCCTTCGTAAGGGATAGCGTAGGATTGCAAAATGGTCCCTTCTTCATCCTCAGTCGAACTAAGTGACAGGAGAGGAGGTTGCAGCGAAGGTGAAGTCAGTAGTTCGAAGGCAATCGCGGGAGGAACGAGGTCTCCATTGAACAAGCTTGGGTTTGGTCGTGAGCTATTGCATTAATGGCAACTCCTTAACCCGGATTAGAGCGGGCGCAATTTCTCTAATCTCACAATGGGCCGGACAACGTCGTGCGATGGCATTTGCTTGCACATGTATTGCACCTAATGAGTTGAATGAAAACCTTGTTGTACTTATGGTATAGTTTTAAGTCCTCTGTCCTAAGTTACTGAGCTGTGGTTGCTCATATCCCTATAGACGTTGTGCAGGTGCTGGTTAAGAAGCGGCAAACAACTATTCTAAAGCTAGCAATTGCTGGATCCTAGGGAGTGAGGAAAAACCTTTGAAGAACAAACATATATTTTAAGGTTTAAGTTTTTATTTTAGAATTAGTTTTCATTTTTGAATAATGTAATAACTAGGAAATATATTACGGAGAAATATTGTAAACTCTAATTGTAATAATTGAATTATAGTGTATATATAGAGATTTCCTCACTTTCTTAGGTAAATGATTTATTTAAATTATAAACTGTTTACTTCAAAGCGGGTTAGTCGTGGACGCCTTGTGTAGATTGGGTCTAAGATAGCGGTTCTAAGGCTAACTTTTATCTTAGGATAGTTTACACGGCAGGGCTGTTACGACTTTGGCGCTTCAAGGCGTGACATGAACTTTGAGTGTCATTTGAGCTTAGATAATTAAACAAACATGTTTTGAAGATAGATAGGTTTGGATCGAGTTTTATAAGCCTTAGAGGTTCATTTCAAAGATCTATGTCTCTTATTTTCATATAAAAAATCATCAAGAAAAGTCAAGCTTCTAAGCCCAAAGCTAAGTTATTGTGATACCTACAATATAATGAGCGTATGGAAATTCATGCTATATATAGCATAATATCAAATAATTTATCAAACAATTTACATGCTATACATAAGCAATCATATAAGTGTCCATACATCATTTTACAATTTGGTGTGAACCTATAAAAGATAATTATGCTCCAACTATTGTTTAAGAAGGTGTTTATCCTTACATATGTGATGATATGACCTTGAGCCTTAGTTTTGCAATAGCTAACCTTAATTTCAAGTCTTCATGGAGGTTAAAGTTAAACCTACTAGTAATATAGTTTAAACTTAACTCTAACCTTATCGTAACCTTCTCTTAAGTCATTTTCCTTGAACTAAGGTATATGAAAGGGTTTTGTACTTTGGTTGTGTGTTGAGTTTTGATCGCTCTAGGTTTAATTATAAGAAGATGCAATATATGTCTCATGAGATTACTCAGCTAAGTTTGATAAGACTAATTATGGGGAATAAGGTAGTTGCAATCACTCTATATACTATGAATCCATAACATATATTATCATAATTTTAGCTTAAGGTACCACTACATTATTCTAAGTTTATATATATGCATTGCACATGCATAGTCAATTGACATTACAACCATAATCAATATAATGGTTCATTATTTCCACTTACCTAGCATTAGCATTGTTGCCAATTAAAGGAATTGGAGTGGTAGAAAATTTATCTAATAGTTTTACATCTCTAGGGCATTATAAGTGCTGAGACCTAAAATCAAAATAATTTGAGTAGTCTACCAAAATTAATAATAATAATAATAATTTTTTGAGTAAGTTTTGGCTTATTTTTCCCCTTTCCCTCAATTGTAATAAGTTCAACTTGTATGATTTATAGCTTGGGAGCTTAGATTATTTTATAGATATTTAACTCATACTTTGTTAATTAAAATAATCATAATTTATGGCAATAGTACAGTATCTATATATATTATTGGACTAAAAAATAATTATAGAGAAATTTCGTATTAGAAATATAATTTAAATCTCCAGTATTTAGTATTATATTATGTATCATAATAGGTATTATAGTTAATATACTATTAGTAAAACTTTCTAGCACATCTGTATAGTCGTACCAATATATTATATTTAGTTATACCATATTTCTTAAGTATATTACATTAAATATTTATAAGTTTTTTTTTTCTCAATTTTTATATATACAACTTTTCAAAAAAAGGATCCGAATTTAATTTATCTTAGATCTATATTTATACTATTAAAATATAAAAATACTAATACGGACTTATAAGTTCAAAATCACGTATTTATAAGTTCGAAAGGACTTTCATTTATACCTAATAAAATAATATTTTACCGAATAATAACATTTTCTTTGTTATAGCATCCAGGAATGCTGTGTGTAAAATTAGAAGCCAACTGAAAGTGAAATCTAATGAACAGATGACTCTCTCTCTCACGGTCCCGTCACCACCACAATGTCTCGCTCTCACTCCTCCCAACTTCTCTTCCCGCCAAAACACCACCATCACCACCTGTCTCTCTCTTTCCCACCGTCTAATCACCCACCACCTCAACAACGGCCGCCTTCACCAAGCAATCTCCGTTCTCGATTCCACGACCAACGGTTGGACCCAACCTGACCTTGTCACACTCTCTCTCCTCCTCAACGCCTGCACTCGCTCCCGCGAATTCGTCCTAGGCCGCCGCGTCCACTCCTACCTCATGGGCTCTGGGCTCAAACTCGACTCGGTTATTCTCAATTCCCTCATTAATTTCTACTCCAAATGTAATGACCCAAAAATGGCAATTGGGATTTTTGAGTCTATGGGAGATAAAAAAGATTTGGTTTCTTGGAGTGCGCTTATGTCTTGTTTTGTGAATAATGGAATGGAATTTGATGCAATTACTGCTTTTGTAAAGATGCTTGAAGGTGGGTATTTGCCTAATGAATTTTGCTATTCGGCAGTTATAAGGGCGTGTTCAGTCCCCCGGAATTTGTCGTTTGGGAATGTTGTTCATGGGGCTGTTGTGAAAGGTGGGTTAATCGACTCCAATGTGTGTGTTGCGTGCGCGTTGATTGATATGTATGTGAAAGCTAGTGCTGATATGGATACAGCGTATAAGGTGTTCGATAAAATTTCTGAGAGAAACGTTGTTGCTTGGACGCTGATGATTACCCGGTGTATGCAGTTAGGTTATGAAGAAGATGTTTCCGGATTGTTTGTGGATATGTTATTGGAGGGAGTTGTTCCAGATAGGTTCACGATTAGTGCTGTCTTGTCTGCATGTTTGGAGTTGGGGTGGTTGTCTTTTGGGAAGCAATTGCATTCTTGGGCTGTTCGGACTGGATTGGCATCGGAAGTTTGCATTGGCTGTTGCTTGTTGGATATGTATGCAAAATGTTCGGTTGGTGGATGTTTGGATGATTCTAGAAAGGTGTTTGATAGGATGCTAGACCACAATGTGATGTCCTGGACAGCAATGATCACTGCACATGTTCGGAATGATAAGAATGAGGAGGCTATTCGACTCTTTTTGGAAATGATTAAGAGTCCAATACAGCCGAATCATCTCACTTTGTCTAGTGTTCTAAAGGCATGTGCTGGTTTTTCCAATGTTGAGCTGGGTAGACAGATATATTCGTGTGTAGTGAGGCTGGGTCTTCAAAGTGATAACTGTATTGGAAATTCTGTAATTAGCTTGTATGAGCGGTCTGGGAAAATGGAAGATGCTCAGAAAGCTTTTTCTGTGCTATTAAAAAATTTTTCTTACAATACCGTTGTTGATGTTTATGGCAAAAGCTATTTTGGAGAGCCATTTGAACTCTTTCATGAAACTGGAGACAGGAAAGTTGGGGCTACTGCTTTTGCACTAGCGAGCCTCTTGAGTGGAGCTGCTAGTCTAGGGGCTACTTCTCAGGGTGAGCAAATCCATGCATGGGTGCTGGCTTCTGGATTTTATAAGAATGAATGTGTTTCCAATGCTTTGATATCTATGTATTCCAGGTGTGGAGATGTTGAAACTGCTTATCAAGTTTTCAACAATATGGAAAATCAAGATGTTATATCTTGGACCTCCATGATTGCGGGTTTTGCAAGACATGGCCTTGCAGTGAGAGCATTGGACACATTTCATAGAATGCTTGAGGCTGAGGTAAACCCTAATGGGATCACCTATGTGGCAGTGCTATCTGCTTGTAGCCATGCTGGACTAATTAATGAGGGATGGGAACACTTCAGGTCAATGTATGAAGACTATGGAATTGTACCAAAGATGGAACACTATGCATGTATGGTTGACTTACTGTGTCGATCAGGATTTCTTCTTGAAGCCTTGCAGTTCATTAACTCAATGCCAGTTTTGGGAAATGCCCTGGTTTGGCGTACATTTCTTGGAGCTTGTCAAGTCCACGGTGACATTAAGCTTGGACAACAAGCAGCAAGGATGATCCTTGGGCATGAACCTAATGATCCCTCTGCATATGTCTTGTTGGCAAATTTGTATGCTTCCAAGGAAAGATGGGAAGAAGTGGCAGATATCAGGAAAGAGATGAAAATGAAAAACCTGATCAAAGAAGCAGGTTATAGCTGGATTGAAATAAATAACGTGGTTTATAAGTTCCATGTTGGCGATACTTCACATCCACAGGCACAGGAGATTTATGACAAGCTGGATATGTTAATGTCTGAAGTGAAGAAATTAGGTTATGTCCCTAATACTGGCTTTGTTCTGCATGATATAGAGGAGGAAAAAAAGGAAAATATTTGATGCATCATAGTGAAAAAATTGCTGCTGCTTTTGGTCTCATAAGCACATCTAAGCCCAAACCAATTAGGATATTTAAAAATCTTCGTGTTTGTGGTGACTGTCACTCTGCACTCAAATACATTTCAATGGTTGAAGGTAGAGAAATTGTGTTAAGAGACTCGAATTGGTTCCACCATTTCAAGGATGGGACATGCTCGTGCATTGATTATTGGTGATGAGCAAGTGAAGTGATGCCTAGTGTTGTGCTCTTTTTTTGAGATTTTGGTGTGCTTCACGTTATCAGCTCCATGTTTCTTTCTTGAATTGGGGACACTGTTATAACTTCAATGTTGTAGATGAAAGCCATCTTCTTGGTTGATGGTGCTCACCACCATTCAACAAATATTGAGCAGTAGCCTTGAGGTTATACTGAACGACATATATCTTGTTGCCTCATATTCCTGATCCCTGAGCTAGACATCCTTAGAGGTCAGACTGTTTTTGAAACGCCATTCTCTCTGATCAGAAGAAGCATTGAACATGTAGCTGAGGGATTCTTCTTCATCCATGATCAATCAAGGAGTAGCATGCCATCCGTTGCTGCTGACTTTCATTTGGACAGGTAGTGCAACCTTCATTTCCCTTCTGTAGACATAAATGGCAACTTTCTGCGTCCATGAAAGTTTCTTTGTTTTTGTTGGTTTCAGAAAAATGATTCTGATGATGTATGTTGAAACTGAGTGGACTGATTTAATTTGGATCCATGAATATGACATTGCGGCTGATTGTTCTCCCCCTGAAGTTGGTTGTTCTATGGGTGTGTACCAGGGGAATGGTCTGAATTTCAACTCTTCTATTGCAAGGATGCTTCTTCATGTGAATTAGCTGTTTCTTCTTACAATCAAATATCATTGAATTGGAAGATCGGGCTTCAACACTTGGTTAATATGCAGTTCATCATCATGGCTACTTCCTGCAGGTATGTGTACTTATTGAGGTCTTTCTTAGAACCTTGCATTACTTTCTGGTCAGCTGAATTGTTAGTTCCAGGTTGCATCATTTCACAATGAAAGTGGGAAATAACCAATTATATTATTCTTCTCAGAATTATCCAATCACCTCTGTCCTGTAGTTCCATCTGTGGCCAACAGTTCCTGACTGATGTGTTCAAATGATTCCATTGCAACTTAAGTGGTTGCTTGTCACTTTAAAGAATTCCATCCCTTCATTTTGCGAGGCTATAAATTATTAATTTGCCAAATTCTTTTATGCAGAGTTGGTGTCCCAAACAGGAGATGTAATTGTGAATACTTTACTAGTTTAGGATGTCCTCTTGAAAGAAAAAGAAAGAAGTGATCCTTCAAATGAGAGAGTTAATATCAACGAGTCATGGACAACTGCCTATTCTCTAGCAGCAGTTGGGAAAACTCCTAATCTATTTGCTGTTATGGTTGATAGATGACCAATTGAAGGTAATATCCCTATCGAGCCTCATGCAACACATCATATCACTATTACCCTTGAATGTTCTTTAGAAGATAAGAGAATATATTTGATGTGGATCTATGGTAGTTTTGTAGTTGCATTATGTTTTTCAAGAGAAATTAATTTCTCAATCTTCAATTGGTCCTATGTTATTGACAGAAATGCATTAATTTTAGGATATGTTACATGTAGTGGTAGGAGGATTAAGAAAATTTTAAACTGCATATAATGCCATTGTACAAGTCCATAATTGTAGTTGACATTAAATCCATTTTGATGATAAGTGAATCCCAACAGTATGATGAATGATATACCAGGATACATTTTCAATGAACCTCCAAAAATACTTCATGGACATTGTCCATGAGGAAAGTTGCTTTGAGTCCATAGGTGCTATATCTCTTGATGATGGTGAAATCCATTACATTGCAAGAGGATCTTTGTGCAGCCATGGCACCATCATACTCTTGACCCTCTAATAAGATATCATGTGGGCAGATTGAAGGCTTGGGTGGCAACTTTAAGAGATTAATATCACTGGAGCATCTCCTAGACTTTATTCATGGAAGGATGGTCATTTGGATTCATCTGTATACACCATAATGCTTCAATTACAATCTTCTTTGTGGTCTCTTTATAGAGATATATCTACTAGTCTAAATGCTCAATATTGTTGATAATATATCGTATTGTATCATATTGTATTGTGTTGTGTTACATTGTGTTGTATCTTATCTTGATGAAAGCCTGAGAAAGAAGCATCATGAGATATAATATATGAACTGACAGTTTTGAGCATTTAGACCGGTATATGTATCTCTAGAAAAGATCATTAGGTTTTGAACTGTTGTATAATGGGATACTCCAAAAATGGGCAATTATTTGGACTGCATTATTCATGTTCAGATGTAAGACAGCAGCCAAGTGAGCTATAAACACATGAACAATGAAATGTTTTGCCTCTTGAATGTGAATGACCCATTGGAGGGATTCAACATTTGCTTATATATGGTGGAGCATCTTGATGTCATCTAGTCCTCCTTGACCTAGATTATTTCTTGAGCTATATACATTCTTTAAATTCGAATCTTCCGCCTACTGCTGTGAAGTAGAACTGCTATGGTGCAAGTGTGCTGGAAGAAAATGCCATACTTGCGTATAGCTGACAGCATATGTTCTGTATGATCAGGGGCACGCCAGAATATTCTGAATTTGTTTCACTGATTCATACAAACTCCATTAATGGAGAGATTCTCTTGAGAAGTCTTGAGAGAGCTAGAATCAATAACAGGGTATTTTACGTTATTTGGGAAATGAATATGCATAATGCATTGAAAAAGAATGTTGTGGCATGGAAGTATGTTTTTAACGATGTGGAAATATTGAATTAGTGAGATTTATCTATGTAGCAGGAAAATTTGAGTTGGATGGAACAAGCCATGAAAGCAAGGCAACAAAATGGATTGTCATAGACTTAGAAAGGACTAGAATGTGGAGGCTTGAGGAAAATTCTGGGAATGTAGCAAATACATTATTGAAGTAAACCTTTGCCTATGTACCTAATGTAGTACTGGTCAGAATTTATATAAAGAATGTTTGCATTTTCTTCGCATGACAATTCAAACCAAACCTGTGATTTCCACAGTTTTGAGGCTGGTCTTTGCGTTAGAAAGGATAGCTACTATTGTGGATTGATACACAATTGGTGATGCAACTTAGCTATTTAGCTGTAGTTATCCATTGGTAAAGACAATCCTACTAGAGAGTATGAGTATGGCACTACATTGTACTAGGAGATTGATTGGTGAACATACTCTTGCTATTAAATGCCATGTGAATATCCATATGACGTTTTTTGCCAGGAATAGGTTCATTCTTGGGACTTCACTAGACAATTTAACATTCCTTAGCTCAATTTCAACTTGTTAGAATTGATCCAGGATTTTAGCATCACATAATTGTGAAACTATAGATCCCTGGAAGATTACATCCAACATGCACGGGGCCTTAGAGCTTTGTGTTGGGCCAAACCATGCTTAATGCTTGATTCTCTATCATAAATTTCTTGGTTAGGAGACAAAATGGAATATAGATTAAGTTATATTTTAGACATCATTTCTTTATCAAGATAACATATAGAATCAAAACAAAATTAAGGCGTAGGGTTTTATCTAGCCTCAATGGTCAAAGAATCTATAACATTAATTGAGGATGACTCTGCTGGTGCATCACTTTGAACCTCTTTTTCTGCCAAGGACCTATCTTGTGGATGAAAAGAAGGCCCGAGAGGCATTTGCAAGTGTTTAATGTCCCCTTAAAGCATCTATAGAGCTATTTTTATGGAAGGACGATCTGTGGGATTCATTTATATGCACCATAATGCAACAATTACCATTTTCTTTATTAAAATCCTTTCTGCTTCCGTAACTTCTCCAATGAAATCCATGTCTTGTTGGTCAATATAGTCATAAATCCATGATGTCAAGATCTTGTGACTTGTGTTCTGTTCAAATGCATTGAAAATTTTTCTCTTTCCCACCATTTTAATCAGCAAGTAACCTTCCAAAACTATATACATCCATCTTGTAAGAAACACTTCCAATATTCCTATAGAATAGATCTGGAACAGCATACCCTAAAGTTCCATGAGCTGCAGTGAGAGATATGGTATTGTTGTTGGTTGGGTATAGTTTTGCAAGGCCAAAGTTAGAAACTTTTGGCATAAAGTTTTCATCAAGAAGAATATTGTGAGGCTTTATGTCAAAGTGAAGAATTTACATGTCGCATCCATAATGGAGATAGTGAATTCCTCCAGCCACTCCTAGTGCAATCTTGTACAACTCCTCCCAACTAAGATGAGTATGACCTGGTCTCTTCTTCAAGAAAATAAATTTATCTAGAGAACCGTTAGGCATGAAATTATACACAAGAACTCCCTTTGAGTTCTCTACACAAAAACCAGCAAGTCTTACAATGTGGACGTGATGTATTCTTTCAATTGTAGAAACTTTGCTGAGGAAATCTTGTCCATTAGTTTTTGCCTCAATCAGCAATTTTACTGCAACTAAATGACCACTTCTCAGTTTACCTTTATAAACATATCCAAACCCTTCTTCACCTAGTTTTTCCATAAATCCTTTGGTAAGTTTTTAATATCCCTATAGGAGTATCTGATGGGCATCAAATCCTTATAAACTTCAAGAAACTCTTCCATCTCATCTGTGGATGAATGCTTGCATCTACATTGGTATACTATAGCAGCAACCAACAGCATCATACCCATGGCGGTCTTTGCAAAGATGAATCCTCCTATTAAAAAGTTCAATAAAAAGCTCATTCAATTCTAAATGAACATCAAAACTGCATGGTTATAATACCTAGATGTTGCCAGATGGATAATGCTGCTATTTGATCCCCCCGTGCTTTCTAACAAAAACCTGTTGCATAATTTGAGCTTAGTGGTAGAAGGTATGTATAGTTAATGAGGTAGACGGTCTACTATTGTTTCCTTCTACCAAATTCTGTTATTTGATGCTATTAGTCAACATCATTGCTTTCAAATGTTATCTTAGTGTTCAAAAATCTTGAATAGTAGACATTGATAAGTATTGGAGAAAGTTTAGAAAATCTTTTCTGTTAAAAAATAACTAGGGTTTCATTTATATCTGTACATTTATGTAAATGTTATGGTATTATTACACATTACATGTTTTCTTGCTAGTAATATCATACTTGGTTCACATTTTTTTAAGTACAATTCATGAGTAACTGAGAATATGTGAAAGTAATTGAAGTTGCATAACCAGAATCTCAATTTGATTCAAATTCTCAGTACTAGTTCGGTGAGAGGGTTTTGAAATTAACTTTTGTCCTTGGGGTAGGTTGACAATTTTCCTTGAGTAGCTGGTCTTGCTTTTTTCTTTTTTTTTTTTTAATTTCATTTTGCTTGAATATTCCTTTTTTTTTTTTTTTTTATACAAGTTCATTAGTTTCTACTCTGTTTAGATATCTGGCCTTTTGTTTGTTAAAAAGAGAATTAGGCTCACCGTGGTCATAATCTTGCTAGCCATCAATAATGGTGGATTCAAAAAATATAAGCTTTTGCCGAGTTATGAAATTTCCTCATGGTTTACCATTTGTCCATTGATGGGTTCTTAGTCAAAATATGCTTAAATATGATACTAAAGTTGTTTGAATTAGCTTTAAAGTTCATCATGATTAATGAAATCTTTGCAATGATATATCTTAAACATGAATTTATATGACTTACTTCCAAGAAATTCATAAAATTTAATTGCAGAAGTATTGTAATCTATGTAAGTTTAAAATTTTTAGTTAACGGATCTACAAGTATATTGCTATAACTTGATTAATCTGTATTCACTATGTAGTAATCTAGTGTTTTGCATATCAAGTTATAATCATGCTGTGCAACATGTTTTTGATGTGGTGAAATAGTGCATCCAGATTATGTTCCCATGAATATGAGTGAAATACTATGTTTCTAGCATGTGCAGTTCTCTAAAACCAGTTCCATGTTAAAGGTTTGGTTGCCAGATGGCTTGAAGTAAGGAGGCAGCCCAACCCCTAGAAACTACCCTCTAAGCATGGGATCTGAAACCAAGTGTTTATGACCGACCTAAGGTTCCTGCTTATTTCCTTTTCTATCTATATCATGTTCATCCCTCGTTTCTAAGTGTTTAAGTAATATTACCTCTATCAAAGTTCTGACTTTGAATTTCATCCACAATGTCTTGAGAAAGGTAAAGAATCTGTCTTTGTACCTGTGAGATAAAAGAAGCATTTAGATTACATTTTGCAATATCTTATTTTCTCCAACTTTTACAAAGTTGGAGAGAAGAATTGGTTATGTTCCATTCTAGTGGGACAAGAATAATCAGGTAGGCCCTGTTTAGCCTTAGCAAATTAAACATAGTTTATTTGCATGTGTACAAGTACCTGTTGGACCGGGACATATGATCTTTGATAACCAAAAGGATGTTTTCCACGGTTCCAATTGAGGTCAAATCCTTCCATTAAGAAGCGATGAGTAAAGTCGGAAATATTTATATAGAACAGATCAGACACCTAAAGGAAGGGAAACTGACGTTTCACAACAAATGATGTGGGCATATCCTTGGCCATTGGGTTGTAAATAATGTAGAACTCTTCCCTTAATGAAGGGGAAGAAGAAGAAGAGTCATTGAAACAATGTTATATATTTTCAAACTCATGATAAGTAGAAGAGTTGAGTGGAATGGAGCATTTCATCAAACTAATTATTTTTAGTGAATCAAGCCTAGCAAAGTAAAACTAAGAAGGAAGTTGATTAGATTGTTTATACATGGAGATGTCAAGACCAGCAGGAAATGAACAACTATTGTTGGGGTCTAGCCTTGTATCTACAAGCCAAAGCAAACAGCTTTTATAAGATATTCTGTTAACATAGTATGGAACATAATCTAAGTAGAAGATAGTGCCATTGTCAGTTCATAGTTAGGATCTTGATGTCTACATTGTTTAGGCCCTATTTGGTTGTATAGACAAAAAGGGTAAGTGATGTTGTGAAGTGGTCCACAAAAGGCAGGGATGCATTGAGTTTTTCTTCCTTCACTAATGGAGGTGAAGAAGGTTGAGGATAAGAGGGCATCGACAAGGATTTGCACAAACAAATAGTTGAGTGCTGGCCTTCTAGTATTTAGGAATGCTATTAGAGAGAGGAGAGAGAGAGAGATGGGTTTACTTCAGATGATTTTGTTCCTCTTTTTGTGCTTGTATGCCTGGGTTTCTTAGTAGTCTTTGGAAGTAAAATAATGAGATCAAAACTTGCTTGTACCTTTTTGTATGTTTTGAAAAGACAAAGTTAATGTCAATGTGAAAGCTACATAAAAATTGGACTTGTTTAACACACGGATTAAAGAAAGCTATCTTGTTTAAGCCATGCTCAGATTTAATTGGATCGGATGGGAAGAAGTGGCAGATATCAGGAAAAATATTTGCTGCATCACAGTTAGAAAATTGCTCCTGCTTTTGGTCTCATTAGCACATCTAAGCCCAAACCAGTGAAGATATTTTATAATCTTTGTGTTTGCAGGGACTGTCACTCTGCAGTTGAATACATTTCAATGGCTGAAGGTGGAGAAATTGTGTCAAGAGACTCAAATTGGCTCCACCATTTCAAGGATGGGATGTGCTCATGCAATGATTATTGGTGATTAGCAAGCAAAGTGATGTTAGTGTTAGGCTCTTTTTCCAATTTTGTCACAATTCATGCTCTCAGATCCATTTCTGTTTCTTGAACTAGAGACATTGTTATAACTAAAATTTTGCAGATGAAAGTCGTCATCTTGGTTGATGGTGTTCCACCACCATTCACCAAATATTGGGCAATAGCCGTAAGGTTATCCTGAATGATAGAGACCTTGTTGCTTGTTCCTGATGCTTGAGCTAGACATCCTTAGAGGTCAAGACAATGTCTTGGAAATGCCATTCTCTATGGTCAGAAGTAGCATTGAATATGTAGATGTTGGCTTCTTCTTCATCCATGGTCAATTAAAGAGCAGTAAGCCATCAGTTGATGCTGACTATCATTTGGAATAGGTAACACATCCTTTATTTCCTTCTGTAGACATAAATAGCAACTTTCTGCATATGTGAAAATCTGTTTTTGTTGGTTTCAGAAAAATTATTCTAATGACGCATCTTGAACTTGTGTGGTTATTCTATGGGGGTGTACTTGGGGCATTGTCTGAATTTCAACTCCTTTATGGCAAGGAAGCTTCTTCATGTTTATTAGCACCTTATTCTTTAAACTGAATATCGTATAACTGATAGACCAAGCAACAGTACTTGGTTCTTATGGCGTTCATAATCACAGCAACTTCCCAGGGATATTTGTATTGGTGATTGAGGTTCTTCTTAGAACCTTGGATTACTTTTTGGTCGGCTGAATTGTTACTTCCAGGTTGTATCATTTCACAATTGAAGTGACAAATCAACAGTTACATTATTCTCCTCAGAGTTGTTGAATCAACTATGTCCTACTGTTCCATTTGAGGCCGCAATGCTTGACTAATGCATTCAAATGATTCCCTGGCAACTTAAGTGCTTGATTGTCACTTGAAAGAATTCCTTCTTTTCATTTTGCTGAGACTATAAATTATTGACATGTTACATCAGAGTTGGTGTCTCAAACTGGAGATCCCCTCTCAAAGGAAAAGAAAGAAGTTGCCCTTTAAACAAGAGAGCTAATAACGGCTGAGTCATGAACAACTACCCATTCTTTAGTAGCAATAAGGAAAACTCCTATTCTATTTGCTATGATATTTAATAGATGACCAATCGAAGGTAACAGCCTTATTGTGCCTCGAAAAAATATCATCATCACGATAACAATTGAAAGTTATTACGAGATGAGTAAATATACTTGATGTAATATGAGGTAATATTTTGAGTCACATACATTATATTTTCAAAAGAAATCAATTCCACAATGTTCGTATGGGTCTTAAGATATTAACAAAAATGTAACTGCTTTCCTTGTAGAGTCTTTTGACCTACTTTGGTTGCTTGTTCATGGAAGGTAGAAAAGCATTCACTTGTTACCTATGTACCTGCTGAAGGGCATGTGTCTCTCCTCCTGGGATTGCATTTGATGCTTTGAGTAAAGATATTATTGAGGGTCTTGTTTCTGAGGTTGATGCAGCACTTGCCGTTGTCTCTGAAGTCTCTCTTGAAGCAAATGCTACGGTGTTAGCTTCTGAGGCCCAAGCAGATGCACGTACCTCTATGATTGCCAATGTCTTGGTTCTTGAGGGGGTCTAGAGCTCAAGTGAGTTATCTCTAGTGTTGATGAGCCTTCAGATCTTGACCTTCTTTAAACTTGACATTAGCAGATTTCCTTGGTGGTACCAGGCTGTCCGATCATGTCTCTTGCAAGCTGTCTTTTGGACTTACCAAGAAGAAGAAAGAATAGACACAAGGCTAGGATTATTGTGTAGATGGCAGGCCTTCCTTTGAGTTTCGTATGGTCATTTAACCTGGGAGTTATTTTCCTATGGCTTCTATTTGGTGTGGGTTGTTACCCTTTAAGGTGAGCTTGTAACTTCAGCTCATGGTTTCTTACCTTGTATCTTTATCTTATTTAATGATAAAACATAAAAAAAAAAAAAGTCATATGCAATGGTAGTAGAATTTAGGAGATTTCATACTGCAAATGATGCATTATACAAGTACATAATGGTTGACATAGCTTAAATATGTTTTGATTAAATCCATTTTGATGATGATTGAATCCCTAAGTATAATGGATAATATAGCACATCATGTCTTCGAAGAATGTCCAAAAATAATTCATGCATTGAATGCATAGGTGTTATCTACCTTCGGTGATGCTGGAATCCATTATATTTTAGCATGATGCTTGTGTAGCCAGGGCACCATCATACTCTTGGCTTACTAATGAGATACCTTGAGGATAGATTGAAGGTTTGGGGAACTTCAAGAGACTAATAACACATAAGCATCTCCATGGCTTTATTCATGGAAGGATGGTCATTCGAATTCATCTATATGCACTATAATGCATCAATCACCATCTTCTTCGTGAAGTTTTTTTCTTTATCTGTGGCTTGTTCCATTATATCCTTTCCTTGATTGATACACTCATTAATCCATGAGAAGAATGTTTCTCCTGAATTTTATCATGTATATTAAAATTTTTCCTTTCTATCATCTCAATCATTAACGATGCATCTAAATTATGAGCAATGCTTCCAATATTCTTGTAAAACAATTTTGGAGCAATATATTGCAGTGTATCTTTAGCTGTACTGCTGTACTCATTGATAGGGTATTATGAACAATGGTTATAATTTTTCTCCAATCAAAGTGAATGATTTGTGTGCTACAAACAAAATGCATTTACTCAATTCTTGGAGCAATTCCTTGTGCAATTATGAACGTTTTCTCCTAAAGTTCTAATTCAACGGTATATTACTTGTCCCTTCTCAAGAAAAGATGAACATAACCAAAGACCCATTAAGCTTAATTACATTATATATGACCTCTTCTTGATCCCATCACACAAAATCACACTTGTCGTGCTACATTGATGTGGTGAATCTTTCTAGTTGTAGCTACTTCACTTATAAAATCTTGATCATGGACTCTTTTTTGGCCTAGTGTACTTCTTGTTACTGTAAGATCACTTTGCAATTTTGCTATATGAATTGACCCCATAGCTAGCTTGGCCTAACTTATCTTTAAATCATCTTGTTGTCTCCTTTCTCTTTGCATAAGTGCATCTTATAGGCATTAGGTCCTCCTGAATTCAAAAAATTTTCAGGGTGTCATCCATTGATGAGTTGTGGTACTAAAATTTATAAATAAAAAACATAGTTAACAATAGGAAACCAATTACAGATCTTTCTACTACAAATTTCCTGGGAAGAAAAAGAAAAGACTAAAAAAGGTTAGATGAACAGGCAGCTTATGAAAGAATCCTCAAAATTTAAGAGCATGGATTAATGTTAAAATATAATAGTGAATTATGGGCCTATTCAACAAACTAATGTATAAAAGCAAAAGTTAAAACCTTACATCCAATCAAAAATTTCCCAAAATCATTATAGAATGGTTTTTGTGTAAGATTCTACAGTTGAACCTAGAAGGTTGATTCGGAGAAGCAACATGTAAAAATAGTTTACAGAAAAGTTATGGATAAGTGTATTCTATTGTAGTTCCCAAATATATATATATATATATAAATTTGTTGGATGGGTGATTTTATTTGTATATGAGAATGTGTAAACAAACCCTTACAAGTGAAACTAGGGCAGTGATGTACTCTGCCATCATGATAATTCTAGTCATCATTGTGATATATACATGCTCATTTAGAAACTAAAGTTACTTTGTATCTAATTATGAAAGCACAAAATTCCCAAACTGTCAAATTTATGTGCTTTACTTCTTGAAGTTGTTCAAAAACTAGGATACTAAGCTTTTTTAGCTTATGCTATATAGTCTGGTACATAAAATTATCGCAATTCAAGGAAGCTTAAAATGAAACAATTAATTTGTTTACATACAATACAGTCATATCATTGGGTACGGTAGTCAAGAATTGGAGTTTCTAGATTTTCTGATTTAGCATTGACCTGTGATTTCAGATCTAAGATTACAATTCGTTCTTGGTACATGAAAATTGATGAAAGCCTCACAAAGGAGCATTATCAGATACAAAATATTAACATTGATGGTATTAAGCATATCGACAAGCACATATATCTCTAGACAAGATCATGTTTAAACATTGATAACGGTTAACAAGATCGTCTAATCAAACAAGCATTGAACTATTGCATAGTGGAATATTATGAAAATGGCCAATTAGTCGGACTGCATTATTCATGTTTGGATGAAAGACTGAGTTTAAGAGGACTATGAACATCTGAACAATGAAATCTCTTGTCTCTTTGTTGTGATTGACCCATCGGAGGGGGTTCAACATTTGCTAATATATGGAGGAGCATCTTAATATCATCAAGTCCTTTTGGACCAAGATGATATCCTAAGCTAAATATATTCTTTAAATTCTAATGTTGCACCTACTGTTTTGAATTACAACTGCTACGATGCTATTGTGCTGGAAGAAAATGCCTTACCTATGTATGGCTTACCACTTAGGCTTTGTAAGATCTAAGACACTCCAGAATATTCTGCATACTTTTGTCGATGCACTGTGAACTTGGTAAATGGAGAGATTCTCCCAAGAGTCTTGAGCGATTTAGAGTAAGAGAGTATTTTACATTATATTGGGAATGAATATGCATTGAAAAAGACTGGTGTTGCATGGAAGTATGATTTTGAAGATGAGGACACGGTGAAGTTAGATATACCTATGCTGCAGGAAAAGTGATTTGAATGTTATGAAGCATGAAAGCAAGGTGATGAAATGGATAGTTATAGGCAAAGAAAGGACTGGGATGTGGAGGCTTTTAGAAGCTTCTGCAAATGTAGCGTACATATTGTTGTCTAGATTATGATCCAATAATTGAAGGAAACCTTTGCCTATGTACCTGACATATCATTGGCCGGAACTTATATAAAGGATGGTTTCATTATGTCAAATGACAATTAAAACCTGTGATTTCCTTTAGTGTTGAGGCCTGTCTTTCAATTGGAAAGGACAGGAAATGTTGTGGATTGATTCACAATAGTTGGCTCCATTCAGATATTGCTCAGTAAAAGCAATCATACTGGAGAGCATAACGCTACATGGTCCAAGAGATTGATCATGAGCATTTATATTGCAATTAAATGCCGTTAGATTACTCATACGACCTTTTGTGCCAGAAATGGGCTCTTTAGCTCTATTTATATGTTAATTCATAGGACTTTCACTAGACGATATAATATTAATGTGTGCATATGTGGATGGTTGCTAATAGTCTTTCCTCAAATGCCATTAGTCAAGTGTGAAAGGGGCTGTCATCTGTACGAAAAATGGGGCTCCAATTTTTGTCTGAAATTCCTTTTCTCCTTGGACATTAGACAAATCTAAAAAGAACAAAATGGTATGTGGAGTACCTACAAGGACTCGGGCTTGCATTGGTTTTTGACGGGAAATTTTATACATGCACGTGATGCATTATACCCCTGAGACTTGTGTCCTTGGTGTGGAATTTTTCTTTTGTGTACCTTGTTCATGTTAAAATTTTTCCTTTTTCGTAGGGTCCGCCTAATTTTGAAGTGAACCACACCAAAAGCCCAAATCACTTGGTTTGTATGGATCGGAAGCATGGAATAACATCCCTTTCTCATAGGTCTAATCTCCTCTAATTGCAAAAGATATTCTATAATTTTGGTGACTCTTTACACTAATCTTCTTGCATCTTTTTTGTTTTTGGTGTATGCCATCAGTTTCTGCTTCTATTACCCTCATGCTAAAGGGATATGCTTGGAGTATACATTACACAAAATTATATTCCATAGTAAATATCAATGATAATAAAGTTATTTCTCGCAGAAAAGAAATAAAACCCAGTTTAAGGAAGATGAATCCATAAACAGGTGGGCAAGCTCTCTCTCGTTCTCCTTTTTGGTCATTCCTCTTCTTTGCAATCAAAATGAGCAATTCTTCATTGTCCTGTAAGTTTACAATATGGGGCCATGAGTTGAAATATTCCAAAAAGATAGCTTAGCCTAATTACAACTTGCTAGAACTCAATCTGGGATTCCAGAATCAAATCACATCATTGTGAAACTATAGATAGGGGAAAAATTACATCCCACACACTTGAGGCCTTAGGGCTTTGTGTTAGGCCAACACATGCTTAATTTTTTATTCTCTATCAAGTTCTTGGTTAGGAGACAAAATCATGTCTATGAGTACTGCAATAGAAATTAAATTACACTAGATATCATTTTTTTTTTTTCCTCAAAAAGACATAGCATTGAAACAAAATTGTGGCATAGAGTTTTATCTAGCCTCGATGGTCAATGAATCTAGGACATTAATTGAGGGTAACTGTGCCAGTACATCATCTTGAACTACTTGATCCGCGAGGGACCGATCTTGAGGATAAAATGAAGGTCTGGGAGGCATTTGCAAATGTTCAACTCCCCTTCAAGCATAGGTAGAGCTTTACTTATGGAAGGACGATATGTGGGCTTCGTTTGTATACATCATAATGCAATAATTACCATTTTCATTATCAAGTTCCTTTCTGGTTGAGAAACTTCTCCAATAAAATCCATGTCTTGTTTGTCAATGGTCATAAATCCACGATGTCAAAATCTTGTGACGTGTTTTGTTCAAATGCATCAAAACTTTTTCTCTTTCCCACCATTTCAATCAGTAACATTCCAAAACTATATATGTCTGTCTTGCGAGAAATACTTCCAACATTCCTATAGAATAATTTTGGAACAGCATAACCTAAAGTTCCATGAGCTACAGTGAGAGAATAGTATTGTTTTTGGTTGGGTATAGTTTTGTGAGGTCAAAGTCAGAAACTTTTGGGGTAAAGTTTTCATCAATATGAGGCTTTATGTCAAAATGAAAAATTTGCGTGACATCCATAATGAAGATATTCAATTCCACGAGCCACTCCTAGTGCAATCCTGTACAACTCCTCCCAACTAAGATGAGTATGATCTGGTCTTTTCTTCAAGAAAATAAATTTATCAAGAGAACTGTTAGGCATGAAATCATACACGAGCTCTTTTTGAGTTCTCTACACAAAAACCCATGTCTTACAACGTTGATTTGATGTAGAAACTTCATTGACAAGATCTTGTTCATTAGTTTTCGACCCAATCAGTAATTTTACTGCAACTAAATGACTACTACTTAATCTACCTTTATAAACTAATCCAAACCCTTCTTCACCTAGGTTTTCCTTAAACCCTTTAGTAATTTTCTTGATGTCTCTGTAAGAGTATCTTATAGGCATCATATCCTTATGAGCTTCAAGAAACTTTTCAATCTCATTCGTGGATAAGTGCTTGTGTCTACAATGGTAAACTATAGCAGCAACTAACAACATTGAGCCCATGGTGATTCTTGCAAAGATGAATCCTCCTATTAAAGATTCAATTAAAAATAAACATGTGGGCTGTATGCTTATGATACCTAGATGTCTCCATCTGCATGATGCTGCTATTTGAACCCCCTGTGCTTTCTAATGAAAACTGGTTGCATAACTTGTAGTTGCTACCAATAGGTGGTGGATGAATTTTAGTACCTATAAGACAGTCTACTATCATTAGCTTCTACCAATTTCTATTATTTATGCTATCGGTTAATATAATCACTTTCAAATGCTATCTTAATGTCTAATAATTATAAATAGTTGACACCAACAAATATCGAAAAAAGTCAGAAGATCTTTTCCACAAAACAATAACCAAAGTTTCATTTTCTATCTGTACATGAATGTAAATGGTAGTGTATTATTACATATGTACATGTTTATTCTCTTGTAATGTTGTATTTGGTTTGCATGCTTTCTTCAGTCTGATTCATGATGAATAAGTGAGAATATCTGAAAATAATTAAAGTAGAATAACCAGAATTCAAAATGATTCAAATTCTAAATACTAATTTGATGAGAAGTTTCTGATATTAACTCTTGTCCGTGGGGTAGTTTGGCATTGTTCCTTGAGCAGCCGGTCTCTCTCTTTTTCCTTTTCCATTTTACTCGAATCTTTCCTTATTTTTATTGATGAAGGTTTCTACTATCTGTTTAGATTTTAGACCTTTTTCTTATTTAAAAGAGAATTTAGGCTGTCCGTGTTAATAATTTTACTAGCCATCAAGAACGGTGGTTTCAAAAATTTTTTTTTTTTTTTGCTAAATAATGAAATTTTATTCCTTATGGTTTATCATTTTTTCATTGATGGGTTCTTATTTCTTGGTCAAAATGAGCTTAGATGTGATACTGAAGTTGTTCAAATTAGGCTTAAAGTTCATCAAATCTAATGAAACTTGGGCAATGATATAATCTTAAACTTGAATTTACATAATTCACTGCCAAGAATTCACAGGTCACAAAACTTTATTACAGAAGTACTTTTATCTGCATAATAGGATTAAAAATTTTACTTAGTTGCGTAAGTAAATTGGTAACCTTTAATCTAACTTGAGTAATTTGTATTCAATATTTACTATATAGTGTTTTGCATAGCAATTATGATCATGCTGTCCAACATGTTTTTTTATGAGTTGAAACTGCATCAAGAACTGGAACCTTCTATTGTCGAAGTAATATTACCTCCTACCAGCGCTTCATCTTTGGACTTCTTCCACAATGTCTTGAGAAAGGCAAAGAATCTCTCTTTATACCCGTGAGATAAACGAAGCATTCAAAATGTTCCATTCTACTAGGAGAAAAATGGTTAGGCCATGACAGCCTTGGCAAATCAAACGTAATCTATTTGTGTATGTGCAAGTACCTATGGAGCCAAGATGGATGATTCTGAAATTCATATTCCAAAGGATGTTTTCCACAGTTCCAATAGAGGTCAAACCCTACCATCAATAAGCGATGAGTATCGCTGTAAAAAGTTATGTAGTTTGGATCAAATTTTGAAAGGAAGGGAAATTGATATTTGACGACGCATGATTTGGGCATATACTCGATAAGCGTATCGTAAATATAGAACTCTTTTTCTTAATGAAGAAGAAGAAGAAGAAGAAGAAGAAGAAGGAGAGTCATTGAAGCAATGTGATACGTCTTCAGAAGAGTTGAGTGGGATAGAGCATTCTAGCAAATTCATTACATTGAATGAATCGAACCAAGGGAAATAAAACTGAAAAGGAAGTTGATGAGATTCTTGGTACTTGGAAAAGTTAAGACCAGCTGGAAATGAACAAATTATCATTGGGGTCTAGCCTTGTTTCAACAATTATTCACAGGACAATTCGTAGTTAGGATCTCGATGACTACATCGTTTAGGCCCTATTTGGTTGTGTAGACGAAAAGGATAAGTAATGTTGTGAAGCGGTCCACAAGAGGCTGGGATGCATGGAGTTTTTCTTCCTTCACTAATGGAGGTGAAGAAGGTTGAAGATAAGATGGCACCGACAAGGATTTGCACAAAGAAACTGGTAAATGCAGGCGTTCTGGTATCTAGGAAAGCCATTAGATGATTCTGTTCCTTTTTGTGTATGCTGGTCTTTTGGAAGTTCCAAGTAATGAGAGCAACATTTGACAGCATGCTATGCTATGTCAAAAGTCAAAGTCAAGGTGAAGGAGGCTACTTTATAAAAAGAAAAAAAAAAAAAAAGGGTGTCAATCAGTATTTTCCACTTTGGCAAAAAGAAAAAAGCTACTTCACATAGGCTCATGTAAATGACAAACATAAATGTAAAACGTCGTGCATAAGCCTGTTATTTCTTTTTCATTGTCCTACTCTGTCTCTTTCTATTTTCACCCCTCTATGATTCCCCAGTATAATACAGAAACTAGTTAAAACCCTTCAATTACTTAAACATTTCACATTAAAGAAAATAATAGATTGATTTAAAAGATTTTTACAATTAAAATATATATTCATAAATTGTTTTGAATATTGCATGTATTCTATTATTTAACTATATAAATGTATATCTAGCCCTCCTCCCCCCTAAAAAAAAATGTACTATATTTCTGCAATTATATGGAACGGTAGGATACTAAGAAAGAGTTGCAATTGTTCAAATTGGGTGAATTCAGTATTGTGTACTAAGAGTTGTAATCAATACTTATTAGAGTATAAAACACTTTACGTATCGTTCATCTCTAAAGTAATATGCTAATTAAATAAATTTAAATATATATATATATATATTTATATATTGAAGAAGTTGTAACGAATGTACGGGAGATTGAGGGTAGTGTAAAAGGTCACCTAAAAGTGGCATCGTCCTTAATAATTATCTCATAGATAAAAACTGCTATATAAATTTCTTTTTAATTTATATAAATTTTTACATCTTTGATTTAACTAGATAATTAATTGCTCTTTGATTTAAGCACATATAATGCAAATGCATTGCCTTCTGGTTATAATTAAGTCGTTTTGAAGGTTGTAATTATTATATGATCTCTATAATGGAGATGTGTTTTAGATAAGTAATTTAAAGAGAAAAAAACGTTGTTGGGGAAAAGGCATTAGTAGTGGGAAGTATATATCATAAAAACAAAAAAGGAAAATTATGAAATGATTAGAATGAATTAAAAATGTATAAATAGAGGTCATAAAAATTTTGGAATTACATACAAATCATCATTGCCCCAATTGAATTTGGGCCAATAAATATATATGATGTTAAGAGCTACATGGATTATATGGTTTATAAAAAGCGAGGTAATGGCAGCAAGCATATTAAATGAGAACTTGAGAGTTTACTTGGGATAAAGCTATTGGTGATGTATGAAATATTTTAGGTGTCCGTGATAATTGGTGGCATAAATTGCCGTGAAGCGAATACTAGAAGACAAAAGTCAAAGATTTTGGACGATCATGATCTTCGCGTTTGAAGTGGGCAGTCAAAGTTGATGGATTGATGAATTTGACCGGTCAGCAATGAGACTGAAGTCAGCCAAGTTGGGAGTGTATTGCATTTACATGAAATTGCATTTTGGGATCCATCTTTTTTGAATTTGTGAACATTTTGATTGGTGGAATCAATTCCAAAAGCATTAGTTTAACCTTAGACAACCATTCATTCTATAAGTTGTCGAATTCATTATCATCATTTTATTGCAATTGATGTCGATATGATTATGGCAGCATTATAAAGAGAGTAAATATTCATACTCAACAATAGCCAATAATGATATCCTCTACTAATTACAAAGCTAACATTTAGCCATGTATTTGGTTCACAACAAATGCCCATTTCACCCTTGGGATGAAACATGCGAGAAAGAGTATTTGTGTCCAAAGAGGGAAAAAAATCAACGTATGTTTAAATATTGATAAAAGCGTGGAACTGTTACATATGAGATAATTAGAAAATGGGCAGTTATTAGGATTGCATTGTTCATGTTTGAACGCAAGACTGAGATTAAGTGGACTGCGCAACACGTGAATGATGAAATCTTTTGCCTCCTGGTCGTCGATGGCCCATTGGAGGGAGTTCAACATTTGCTAATATGTGGCAGAGCAAAGCATCTTAATATCATATAGTCCTTGAACTTAGTCAATGGAGAGATTTTTCTAGGAGAGTCTTTGGCGATTCGGAATGAGAAATTATATTTTAGACATATTTTTATTTATCTAGAAGACATATATAATCAAAGTGGAAGTATGGCATAGAGTTTTATCTAGCCTCAATAGTCAAAGAATCAAGGACATTAATTGAAGGTAGCTGTGCTGGCATGTCATTTTGAACCTCTTGATCTGCCATGGACCTATCTTGAGGATGAAAGGAAGGCCTGGGAGGCATTTGCAGGTGTTGGACATTCCCTTCAAGCATCTGCAGAGCTTTACTTATGGAAGGACGATCTATGGGTTTCATTTGTATACACCATAGTGCAACAATTACCATTTTCATTATCAAGTTTCTTTCTGCTTCAGTAACTTCTCCAATAAAATCCATGTCCTCTTGGTCAATACGGTCATAAATCCATGATGTCAAGATCTTGTGACTTGTGCTCTGTTCAATTGCATCGGAACTTTTTCTCTTTCCCACCATTTCAATCAGTAACATTCCAAAACTATATACATCCGTCTTACGAGAAACAGTTCCAATATTCCTATAGAATAGTTCTGGAGCAGCATACCCTAGAGTTCCACGAGCTGCAGTGAGAGGTATAGTATTGTTGTTGTTTGGGTATATTTTTGCAAGGCCAAAGTCAGAAGCTTTTGGGGTAAACTTTTCATCAACAAGAATATTGTGAGGCTTTATATCAAAATGAAGAATTTGCATGTTGCATCCATAATGGAGATAGTCAATTCCTCGAGCCACTCCTAGTGCAACCTTGTAACAAGTCCTCCCAACTAAGATAAGTATGATTGGCTCTCTTCTTCAAGAAAATAAATTTATCAAGAGAACCGTTAGGCATGAAATCATACACAAGAGCTCTTTTTGATTTCTCTACACAAAAACCAACAAGTCTTACAACATTGACGTGGTGTATTCTTCCAATAGTAGAAACTTCACTGACGAAATCTTGTCCATTAGTTTTTGATCCAGTAAGTAATTTTACTGCAACTAAATGACCACTTTTCAAATTACCTTTATAAACTGATCCGAACCCTCCTTCGCCTAGTTTTTCCTTAAACCCTCCAGTAATTTTTTTGATTTCTCTGTAGGAGTATCTTATAGGCATGAAACCCTTGTGAACTCTAAGAAACTCTTCAATCTCATCCGTGGATAAGTGCTTACGCCTACATTGGTAAACTATACCGGCAACCAACATCATTGAGCCTATGGTGGTCCTTGCAAAGACGAATCCTCCTATAATAATAATAATAACAAAAAATCAATTAATATTTAGATGTAAAACTACATGTTTATAATATTAATGAGATGTTTCTGACGTTCACTGGTATCTTAGGTTTGGTTGACGTTTTCCTTGAGCAGTAAAAAGTTCATTGGTTTCTACTGTTTAACATTTTTGCTAACCATCAAGAATATTGGTTTCCAGCAATACGAGTTTTTGCTGAATAATGAAGTTTTATTCCCCATTGCCTATCATTTGTTCATCGATGGGTTCTTGTCAAAGTATACTTAGATCTAATATTACTATTATTTAAAACTAAGCTCAAACTTCACCAAAGATTGATTGATCAAATATCTGTGCACACATCTTAATATTCACAAGTCATAGAATTTAATTACAGAATAGTCTTAAAATTTTTAGTTAATGAATCCATAAGTATATTGATAAAACTTTATAAGCAAGAATATAACTTAATATATCTGTATTCAATATTTAGTAATCTGACATTTTGCGGAGTTATGATCATGCTGTCCAACGTGTTTATGATTTAGTGAAATAGTGCATCCAAATTGTGTTCCCTTGGGTGGATGCGAGTGTAAGAAATATTACCTCCGACCAGAGTTTCACCTTTGAACTTCTTCCACAATGTCTTGAGAAAGGCGAAAAATCTCTCTTTATACCTGTGAGATAAAAGAAGCATTTAAATTACATAGTGCAATTGCTCATTCTATTGTGTGGGGGGGACAACGTTCAGGCCACAACAGCCTTGGCAGATTAAACGCGTGTGTATAAGCACCTGTGGAACCGAGACCGATGATACTGATGTTGATAGTCCAGAGGATGTTTTCCACAGTTCCACTAGAGGTCAAACCCTCCCAACAATAAACGATGAGTAGTACTATAGGGATCGGATGACGGAAGGGCAGGAAACTGACGCTTCAGGACACATGATCTCGGCAAATACGGGATATCTGGATCGTAAATAATGTAGAACTCCTTCCTTAATGAGGAAGAAGAAGAAGAGGCGTTGAAGCAATGTGATACATCATCATGATACATAGAAGAGTTGAGCGGAACAGAACATTCCATCAGATTAATTACATTGAATGGATCGTTCCAAATGGAGAAATAAAACTGAAAAGGAAGTTGATTGGATTCTCGGTACTTGGCAATGTCAACACCAGCAGGAAACGAACAGTTATTGTTGGGGTCTAGCCTTGTATCAACAAGCTGAAGCGAACAACTATTATAGGATATTCTAGTAACATAGTATGAAACAGAATCTAAGTAGAAGACAGGATGGCTGTTTTCACAGGACAATTCATAGTTAGGATCTTAATGACTACATTGTTTAGGTCCTGTTTGGTTGCGTAGACGGAAAGGGTAAGTAATGTTGTGAAGCGATTCCCAAGAGGCAGGGATACATGGAGTTTTTCTTCCTTCACCAATGGAGGTGAAGAAGGTTGAAGATAAGAGGGGCATCCACAAGGATATGCACAAAGAAACTGGTAAGTGCAGGTCTTCTTCTATCTAGAAAAAGCCATTAGATTAGAGAGATGAGGAGAGATGGGGTTGTTTTTGTTCCTTTTTCGATTGCATGTATGATTGGGGTGTTTTTCTTGTGCTAGTCTTTGGAAGTGGAGTAATGACATCAACGTTTGACCGTATGAGTTTTTAAAAGTCACAAGTCAAAGTCAATGTGAAGTCTACGTAAAAAAACTGGGTTCCAATATTACCACGCGCTAAAAAGCTGAAAACCCTTTTAAAATTATAAGTGGATTTTGACGAAAATAATGAATCGATTTCAAAAGATTCTTACGATTAATGTATTACAATACATGTTCATAAAGTCTTAATATGGCATGAATTCTATAATTTGACGATACATGTATACTGTATTTTTTATTTATGTGAAATGATGTGACAGTTAAAAAGTGCTGTTATTATTCAAATTCAGTGAATGCAACCATCAAGTCACATTTGTCAATATTTATAGAATTTAGATTTCTTTAATTATTTTTTAAAACACAAATACATGTAATTAATAATTAATATTATAAAAAAATAATATTATGATAATATTATTTAATAATTTAAAAATTAAAATAATTTTATCTATTAAATTTATAATTTTATCTAAAATATTTTAAAAAATCCATTTCTATATTTATTTATGTGTAAAACGCTTTTGGTATCTGTAAGCCTCAAAGTTAAGCCAAGTAACTGTTGGATTGAACTTAGAACCCAAGGTTTGGGACAATCAATTAAAGGATCCGATCAAACCCCAAATTATAAACTATTGAGAAGAATATTAGTAAAAATGACCCTGTAAACTTAAATTTAAGAAAATAAGTAATAAAATAAAAAACTATAAAATTTTCAAATTTTAAGCATAATAATTACTAATTACCGAAAAGGCAAAAAGTGTAATCTAATAACTAATAAATTATTAGAGATAGATTATATGTATACTAAAAATTTTAGAATGACTAAAATAATAATTAGAAATGTTCACATATACCATACATATATTTACGTGTAGATAAAAATACGTAAAATTACCTAAACTGGCCAAAAACTTAGTAAAAAATTAAAGAAAATTATAAATTAATTGCGAAAAAATCAGAAAAAAGTCAGAAGAGTGTAGAATGATGTAAAGTTGGTTGTGGCAAGTCAGAATCTGAAAAAAAAAAATCAACCAATTAAATTAGAACAACACAAAAGCAAAAAATTTAGAGATAAGGCAATTGTCTTATCCAAATTAATGCATAATAAATCCCCTAAAGCCCTATAAATAGCAGGAAAAATCTAGGAACTCATTTGGACAGTTAGAAATCAGAGAAAATTAGGGAGAGACAAAAATTGAGAGAAAAATTCGGTTTAGAAAAAAATTAAAAAAAACTGTGCAATTAAGGCTTTCAAAGGGAACCCACACTAAACGAGCAGCTGGGAGTGGACGGCCACCACCACCACACGGTGGTGGCAGCGCCTACGCCGGCTAACAAGGCCACGGCAGCCCGCGGTGGCCGGAGCCACCGAAATCGGTGAGTCCGATTTCCAGCCCGATTCTTGTGTAATTTTATAAAAATAGTAAATATGATTAGAAAATTATGAATTTTGTTATTCTAGGATATTTTTGTATGTAGTTTGTAGGAAAAAATATTATTTTGATGAAAACATGTTCCGTAATATATGGTCCTTAAGAAATTGTGCAAAACCGAGCACATTTCGATTTAGAAATAAATGACCTTAAGAGTGTAGTTTCGAGCCCAAAATTTTTGTGTAGATTACTTAAATGATATAGAACAGTGTTATGAAGCCTGTTTTCAAAAATTAATTTTCAAAATTTTTAAATAATTTTTAGGCCCTAAAATGAGACATAAAATGGGTAATTTAGGGTTAATTAAGCAATTAAATAGTTAATTACTGATTTAGTGAATAAGTATATGTTTTAGGATGTTGAAATCTGATGAAGTATGATACTTGTAGTATTTAGGGTGTTAGATGTAATTATTAGGTTAATTATGTAGTAAATGAGTAATAGGAAAAAAATAGTTAATTTTGTAAATTAGGGAAATTTGGAGTAAAATCTGATTTAGGATGGATTTAGACATTTTGAAATAATAATTGATGTTTAGGGATGGTAATTAAAGTGATAGAAATATTAGAAGTGCATCATGTACATAATAGGCAATAATGTATAATATGTAATTTTTGGAAATATACTAAATAGAAAATATTAGAATAAAAATTGATATTATGAGAATAATAAAAATGTACAATAAATCTGATAGGAAACTTGAATTTATGGAATTATATGAAAAATGTAAAAAATTTCTCACATTAAGAGTAAATTCGGTACACAAATAAGAATTTAAGTGTACCGGATGGAATAAAATACTAATTAGAGGTAATGATGGTATTTAGGAGATCGGGAAGTGATTAATTTCACATTATGGGTTGAAACGGATTTCTAGGGTTGAAATCTAAAACATTACTTAGAAATCGAACTAAAAACCTAATTTAAAAATCGATGCGAAAACTAAACCTGAATCTAACCCCAAACCTAGAATAATTGAAAAAGACTTAATACCTAGATAATTAGGCATATTAAACCTTAAACAAAACCTAACAATAAGCGTTATAGGATAAAATGAACTTATAATATTTATATGAAAAGCTGAAACCACATTCGTGTTATAGGGATGATCGGCGATGGCCTGAGCAAATCGGACCTCGAGTGAGTGAGCGAGGAGTCGAGATAAGCTGAGATTAATACGATGCTGTATTTTGGAGGCTTAAGATTATGCTTGATTGTGCTTGTTAGATAGTTGAATGTGTACATGTGCTTGATTATGGGTGATGCTATGATTCTGTTTGTTGCTCTGGCATGTATTGTATGAATTGTATGAAAAGATTGATCACCCTAAATTGGACTTAATTAAATATCCGACCAGTAATCATAATCGAACATGCATGGCTACCCGTTAGGGGAACTTAGGACTCTCCGGCTAAATACCGACCCCTTCGGAAGGGATAGTGCAGGATTGCAAAATGGTCCCTTCTTCATCCTCAGTCGAACTAAGTGACAGGAGAGGAGGTTGCGGCGAGGGTGAAGGCAGTGGTTCGAAGGTAGTCGCAGGAGGAGCAAGGTCTCCATTACACAAGCTTAGGTTTGGTCGTGAGTTGTTGCATTAACGACAACTCTTCAACCCGGATTAGAGCGAGCGCAATTTCTCTAATCTCACGACGGGCCGGACAACGTCGTACGATGGCATTTGCTTGCACATGCATTGCACCTAATAAGTGATTGAAAACCTTGTTGTGTGTATGGTATAGTTTTAAGTCCTCCGTCCTAACTTACTGAGTTGTGGTTGCTCACATCCCTATAGACGTCATGCAGGTACTGGCTAAGAAGCGGCAACAACTACTCTAAAGCTAGCAACTGTTGGATCCTAGGGAGTGAGGGAAAATATTGAAGAATAAACACATAATTTTAAGGTCTAAGTTTTTATTTTAGAATTATTTTTCATTTTCGAATGATGTAATAACTAGGAAATATACTATAGAGAAATATTGTAAACTTTAACTGCAATAACTGAATTATAACATATATATGTAATTCCTCACTTTTATAGGTAAATGATTTATTTAAATTACAAACTGTCTACTTTAAAGCGGGTTAGTTGTGGACGCCTTGTGTAGATCAGGTTTAAGATAGCGGTTGTAAGGCCATCTTCTATCTTAGGATGGTTTACACGGCGGGGCTGTTACGACTCTGCCGCTTCAGGGCGTAACAGTATCTACATCTTTAAAATAATATACTTATGAAATAGATTTTAGAAAGCTTAATAATTACCTCATATACAAAAATTGCCATGTTTCTTTCAGTTTATAAACTTTTTGTGTACAATTTAACTAGATAATTAATTACACCTTGATTTAGGCACATAAAATATAATATGAACACATTGTCCGTTAATTTTAATTGATTTGTGTAAAGGTTGTCACTCTTCTATAAGTACCATGCGGTATATATATTTTGGATACGTAATTTAAAGAAAAAAATTGTCATTGGTTAAAGGTATTAGCAATTAAAAGTATAATCACAAGAACAATGTGTGTGTATATATAATGATTAAAAGATATTAAAAATGTATAAAGACCAACTAAAAGAAAATTTTTAAATTATATATAAAAATTTGGGTGCCACAATTGGAATTTACGCCTATGAATATTTATATGTTGTGGGACACACCGATTTCAGGCATATAGAAATTTATGTATCGGTAATAAGCAATTTAAATGAAGGCTTAGGTTTTGTTTGAAATGTTTTTTCTTTTTTTTTTTAATCCAATTTTTGTTATGTTTGATTTATATTTATTTGAAATTTGGTGTTTCAAAAATTATCTTATATATATCTTATCTGTTTTGGTTTCATAATTATGATGAAAGTGATAATTAGAATGTCATAATTAAAAAATAAAAATTGATATATTTTTAAGAGAAAATATTTGAAAAAATGTATTTTATACATTAGTGATAATTATTTTAATTGATATTTTTTAATTATGAATAAAGCAAATAAATTCAATTTTATTTAATAGGGATACAATCAAGCGAATCCTTAAAGGGTACTCAATTCATTGAAACCGATAAAAAAATCCTATAAGATTTAGGGTTTAGTTTTAGGAATACAAAGAAACTCATTGGAAAATTTGACCTAGTAAAAAATATATATTAGTAAAAATATTTATTTTTAACTAACGCGACATGTATACTTTACACAAGTTCTACATTATACTATACAATTGATTTTTAAATTTTATTATTATATATAAGTTAATAAATATAATCTTAATTCTACTTAACTTCTTTCCACTCAACTCTTTCCTTAATCCCATCCAAATCTTATGAAAACTTGTTCTTATAGAATTTTTTTAATCTTATAAAACTCCCTTCAACTTTCCTTAATCCCATCCAAACCTCATGGAAACTTGTTTTAATAGAGTTCTTTGAATCTTATAAAACTCCCTTCAACTCCTTAACATGCTAACAACCTTATCCCTCTATTCCAATAACTTTATAGGATTGGGTTTTGGAAATTAAGAGTAAAATTTTATAAGGTTTTTATAGGGTATTTGAAAATATCTAACCTATAGGGATAGATCTAGATTTTATAAAATAATTCTGAATTCAATCAAGTTGTATCCTTAATATTTAATTTTAAAATAAAGATATATATGAAATTATATTTTCATACTTTTTGTATATTATTCTTATCAAACATAACATTGAAATATACAAAAAATAATAATAATAATAATAATAAAAAAAAAAAACCAAACGGACCTTAGAGGAAACCTGGAGGATTAAGGTACAGTATACTGAGTGTCCGTGATACAAGCAACGAAAACTAGATTTGGATGTATGCACGTTCGAGTGAAAAAAAGTACAAGACATCGGTGGGGATAGAAAAATTTCACCTCCCTCTTATGTTGCTAAATAATACCCTGTTTGTGTTGTTTTCAGTCGCATCTTGTCGGATGTATAGATAAAATGGTAGAAATAAGAGCTTGAAACAAATATTATTATAACATGTGACCGGAAAGGTTGTGAAAACAAACATCATTTAAGGATATGGAAGTTTTTATCCCTCTTTTCATTTTGCCTGATCATTTACTTACAGATACCAAAATATGAAGTGAGGTTTTGTAAATTCTCTAGATACAAATATAATAACGTTTGGAGTAATATTGCAAAAGGAATCCTTAAAACTTTTGCAGTTTGTGCAGCTTTCCCCTACCTCTTAAACGTGGATTTAGATCCTATGGGTGAGAGTTTGAGAAAATATACAAGTGGAAAATGTCTAGCAAATAAAATTGTGTGTAAGTCCGGGATATTATATTTACCTGCTCCCAGAATTTCGCTTTTGAAGTTCCTCCAAAATGACTGCATAAAGATACCCACACTTTCTAGGAACCTGCGACATGAACCAAAGCAACATCGAAATAAAAAACGGGTAAATGTGTCTTGTGGAGTAATAAATCTGAGTTTCTACATATTGTATATACGTTTTAATTTTTTTTTTCTTTTTAGTTATACAAGAAGGCCTTTCGGACTTTTCAGTTTTGCACATTTTCGTATAGGTTACTCTTTTTTTTTTCTTTTGGACGTGAAGTAATGTTTTCGTGACAAAGTAGAGGTTAGTAAACGGAAGAAAATAGCAAGATAGATTAGCAAGGCTTAAAAAAAAACAACATAGTGAAAGGATTCATAAGATAATACATCTGACACGTAAGTATACAATATGATTCATACATATGAAGGTATATTGAGGTGATAATAGGTAATTATATAAAAATCCACTATTTATTAATAATGTACTATATTTGAATCTTTTTCCAATTTATATAATTAAAAAACATATATAATATAAGTATATAAAGTGAAAAGAGGTGATTCTATCTAAAGAAAAATAACATAACATATATGCATAAAGAATAAACATGAAACTTGGATAAGCTTTATTTGAATTTTTTATTTACAAATGCATATCGAAAAAAGATGTAGATGAGAAAAGAAATTAAAAAAAAAAAAAACAATGAAAATTCTCTGTCCTTGTCCTTTTGTCATGAAGTTTGTAGTTGCTGTTGAAAGAATATAAATTTTCCTTCTTAAACCTTTTGACTAACACTCGTCAACGGAATCGATTGATGCATACAAATACAATACCTGCTGAACGGCGGCAAATAATATTGCCAGCGATGGTCCAAAGGATGTTCTCCACAGTTCCAGTAAAGGTCGAAACCCGCCATGAATAACTCATGATACCTACTGGAGAGGTTCTCGTAGTCGCTATCTTCCCAAACTGAATATGCAGAGCAAGGAAACTGATGTTGCACGACGCAGGATTTGGGCATGTATGACGACGCCGTTGGGTCAAAGGTGGCAACATAGACCTCTTTACTCGATGTCGATGAGGAAGAGAGAGACGACTCCTCCTTAAAACAGTGCGATACAGGGCTCGAATCCAACCGGAACAGAACATTTCAATATGACGATTAAGGAATTTGTGTTGGTGGAGGCTCCCGGAGGAGGAATATAGAATTCAAAAGGTTTTTGATGAAGTTGAAGGTACTTCTTGTAAAGTTCAAATGTCTCGAATCCGCTGGGAAATGAACAATTGTTGTTGGGGTCTAACCCCGAATCTACAAGTCTGATCGAACAAGTATCATATGATATGTTGGCGACATAGTATCGAACCGAATTCAAATTGAAGACGGTGCGCGATTGTCTTCGCATGACAATTCATAGGGCTGACTCTGATGACCACAATGTTTAGGCTGGTTTTTCAAGCGAAATGGGTAAGTAATGTTGTGATTCGGCCCACATGAGGGTGGGATGCATGGGGTTTTCCTTCCTTGGACGGTGGATGTAATTGTAAAGATGGTCGAGGATAAGATTAAGAGTGAAGCAAAAAAGCTACGCATGACGAGGCTGAAGAGAAGAAGATTTCTCCTACCTTGGAAGGCCATGAAGGGAGGGAGGAAAGTTAAGCGATGGACTTGAGAGTATACCTTCAAAATCAAAAGTCAATAGGAAAGTGAAACAAATACATAACACAGAACAAATTGGTAACCCACTGCGTACTCCTTGGACCGTCTGTCATGTGCTCCTGCGGCCGACGCTTATTTACAACATGACTGACTTAGATTAGGAAACTTCTAACAGGCTTCCGGATTAGCGCTTATTAACATAGCTTATTAACGCAATTTTTCATATTCTTTCCCCCCCCAACCCCCCACCCCCCTTTTTTTTTTTTTTTTTTTTTTTTTTTTTTTTTTTTTTTTT
>JAMXBB010000002.1:6267686-6290494 GCA_024138015.1 Lumnitzera littorea | reverse complement strand
AAAAAAAAAAAATCCATTAGTAAATACACCACATGTATATAATATATACGCGTGATGCATAAATCGTAGTAAGCATGTTAAGTTAACTTACGATGGAAACCTTAAAGATTACTTCGGCTATAAAGCGTCGATATTTGTGATGCATGAAATATTTTTGAGCGTCTCCCAGATAATTAATGATATAAATGGTATTTACCCGGCTGATATCATTAGATATTATATTAATATCTTAAAATACTCTTTTTTTTAAAAAAGCTCATTATTCTTTTGAGTTCTTTTATGAAGGTTTTTTTTATATTTCTTAAAAGTTTCTTTTTTGGATTATGATAAATACATTTAACCAATCAAAACTTTAAAAAATTAATAAGGAAGGAAAAAAAAAAAAGGAAAGGACAAGTTGCTTGACAGAGCAACTTTTCACGGTCAAGCAACTCCATGTCAAGAGTTGTTATCGCTGAAGGAACGTAGCTTCGGTTCCTTCACCATGGATTCTCATGCCAAGCCACGACCGATGCATATGCACTTAAGCAGGGAGACCGATGTCAGCCAAGTTGGGATGATATTGCAATTTGCATTTACACGAAAGTACATATTGGGGCCTATGGTCTTTTCCAATTTATGGACATTTCGATTGGATGAAATCAAATCCGGAAGTATCAGTGTAGCATCAGACAACCATTTGTTTGCTTAACATTACCACCATTTGTTATCACTAAATTAAGTTTTCCACTTGGTAACATATACATTATCATTCCTCCATCAATGAGACAGTATCACGCGAACAGCAAATACTTATCCTCATGATATTGTTCCGTAATATCCTTGCCAAGTGCCATCTAACCTTAAACTTGTAGGGTAAATTAGGACATTTATTTATTTACGAGAACTCCTACTCAAAATGTTTGGTTCTTGATGGTTGCTTTATCATCCGAATAAAATTGGATATATTTATAAAGAATGCTTGATATATATTTTCATACCAAGTAATCATGTATACTTATAAATTTAGGTACTTATAAACACCTAATTAGGTACACTTTCTCTCCCTTCTTTTTCATAACTTTTGTTAGGCTTTTGGCACTTTGCATTGCATCTCGCCGTTGCATACTCTTTTTTTTTTTTTTGAATTTTTTTCTGATTTTTCTATAATCATAAATAAATAAATAATTACTAATATAATATATAAAAATAATAAAATAATATTTTAAACTTTAAAATCTTTAAAACACATTTAGGTATTATATGAAAAATAGTAATAATATGAGACCCATAATAAATTTTAAAAATTGGCAAGTAACTTTGGTTAAGTATCCTTTTATATTGTAAAGGAATACTTAAAAAGGAGAAATATTTAAGATGTTAATGTAATATCCTAAGCACCTCTTTTAAATATCCAATAACAAATATACAAATATCCATCCAACATTTGGGATACAAAAATAGGACACATGCTGATTGGACTTGATTGGATACATATTTGCAATGTAAGAAAGAGTACCAATAGGTTCTTTGCCTCTATAGGGATGGAGGGATAGAAGTTTTGAGAATTCAAGTAATCTTTATTTAAGACTTCCCAAAGATCAGGGAGTGCTATTTTAACAAAAATATTTAAATAGGTTTGATTATTTATTTGTGCAAATAAAGGGCAAATAAAATCTAATATGTGTTAGAAACACTTTCTGTATATCCATATGTGTCAAATAATGAAAACCAACATAGGTATCAAACATAGGTTGTTTCCATTTCAAAATCTTTTTGTACAAGATAGTGTATAGATTTGCTCTCTTATATCAATTACCAAGATATCCACTAATTTAAAGGAAAAAAAAAAGATTCATTAGTATAATTTGTTGCCAATATCATTCAAACTTTTCTTTTAGGCTTCGATATAGCACCATTCACTCTTTGCCATTATTCCCCTTTTGCTTAGACCCTAAAAGGGAATTATGCTTCGGATAAATAGATTGATAGGTCAAGCAAATAATTTAGTTGATATTCATCATATTAGCTAAAACGATAGGTTTTATATTGTATAGTGAACATGCATGTGTCACAGGCAATTTAGCGTTCTTAATCACATTAAAAAAGGATAAGTCAACTTGAAACACACTTACAAAGTTAAGAGAGAGAGATTCTAATTACAAATTGAATTCCACTCAATATCTGAATAAATATAAATGAGGGGAGATTGCCTACATATACAAGTGGCTCCTTAAAATGGATGGCCAAGATTTATTAGATCTAATGGTTATAATTTAATTATATTTACTTACCTTACCTATTATTATACATCGAATTCGGACATATATGGAATCTTCTTAGAACCTTTTAGCTTCTAGAATCTTCCTTGAGCTTGAGTTTGGACCTTTCTCTTCTAATGGGCCATGACAACCTCTTATCTTTATTTGCTTTGTCTTATCTCTCATCCATGGGATCATGCTAGAAGTATCTTTAAGGTCTTAAAAAATTAATCCATGATATTCTCCCCTATCTAATGCAACGATATTCTCGTTGTAGCTTCCTTTTTTAATCTTGATCTACTTGATACTTTGACCTTGGTTCTCTATATGTGCTCCTTAAAATGCTTGGCACCCTTCCTTCTTGAAGCCTAATATAGCGCGTCGCCCTCTTTAGTTTTAACCTTAGTTGTTGAGGCTTCATCTAGCTTTTCTGCATCTATTAGATTTGAACTTTACGGGATCTTATCAATTGTTCTTTCTTCAACTTACCCCACCAAAGTCAAGCTAACTCTTTTCATTAGTGATGACTCTTCCCTTATAATTTTCATTAATGTAATAAGCTTTATTGCTCGTGTCATCTTCCTACTTGCTAGGCTTCATCTAGCTTTTCTACGTTTATTAGATTTGAACTTTATGGGATCTTATCAACTGTTCTTTCTTCAACCTCCCCTACCAAAGTCGAGCTAACTCCTTTCATTAGTGCCGTCTCTTCCCTTGTAATTTTCATTAACGTAATAAGCTTTGTCACCCATGCCGTCTTCCTACTTGCTAGGACTTTACACTGAGAACCCTAATTGAGCCAACAAATACAATTCGATTGAGGATCAATAATAGCATTGTTCCTATCTAAGAAGTCTATGCTAATAACAAACTCAAAATCATCCACAGGGGCCACTTCAATATTATCTTTACCCCTCAAGTTTCCGATGTTGAATTCTACATTCTTAACAATCTCATAAATTAGGAGTTTCCTGGAGTTAACCATCTTGAGTCGGACTTTACTCCATTCAACCATTAGCCCAAGCCTAGAGGCAACATCCTTTGAAATAAATAAGTGTGAGCCTCCTATATCTACCATAACATTTATCTTCTTTCTAGCCACTTTTGGCTCCACATATATTAAACCCTTCATTTCCTTAATATCTTAAGACTTTATGGAATAGAGAAAACAGATTGTACCAAGCCGACCCTCATCATCTTCATCAGTTTCATCCCTTACATGGAGAGCATCTAACCATTCCTTTTTTGGACAATCTTAAGCATAGTGCGCTTCATTACAAAAATAACACCAAAGTTGTTGTATCCTTCTTTAATTTACTCTCCTTCTCCTTCTCCTTCTCCTTGGAGAACTTAGAGATCTCCTAACTTCGATATCTTCTTCTTCTCCCTCTTCATTACTTATTTAATGTCAATCTTCCTCCTTCTAAAGGTTTTATTAGGTTTTCTGCTATCACAATGACTTTTGAAATGTTCTCTACCCCCCAATGCTCCAATTCTAGCTTTGCCCATGGTTTCAAACCATCCCAAAACATAGCAAGTGCATCATCTAGGATTAGTAATTCTAGCATCAATTTTGAGAATTCTTGAACATACTACTTTACACTGGTCTTTTATTTGAGAAGCTTGAGTTTGACCTTGACTTCCCTCTTTGCATTTTGAGGAGAAAATAGATCTCAAAACTCCTTTACAAATTGTGGCTACAAGGCTATCTCATTTGCCCTTCTCCACTAAATCATAGTCAAATCTCTTAGACATAAGGCTATTGTCCTTATTTTACTCCCATCGTCAACAAGCCCCATTGCCCTAATGTATTGCTCAACTCCTCATAGAAAATTATCTACTTTCTTTGCAGATCATGTTCCCTTAAAACATTTCGGCATTGGACCTTTCACCCTTGTGACTAGTTGGATAGTTACTCCATTAGCAATAGCAACCTAGCATGTTGCCAGCCGAATCTTAAGGTCTTCAATCTCCCACTACATAGCTATGATGGTAAGATCAATTTTAGCTTCATATGCTTTTTCCTTAGCTTTCATAACTGTAACTTAGACTTAGAGTGTTTCACCCTTTTTTTCAATAGCCTCATTACACTTCTTGAGCTCCTAAATTGCTTAATTTAATAACCCTTATAACTCGCCTTGAAGTTCTTACTCCATCTCCTTAAGGCACCCTTGTGTCTCATCAAATTGTTCCTTCGCCTCAACAATATGTAGCTCCGCCTTATTGATCATATTAAAAAGGGAGTTAAGCAAATCCTTTGACTTAGCCCTTTGCTTGGTGATGCAATGTCTTCTTGGTCGACCAACTCCTTGACCATTGAAGTATTGTTATCCCCTCTAAATGATTTTTTCTCCACTCGAAGTCTCTTTCTCAGACTTTGATACCACTTATCACGAGTAAATTTTGTTAATTGATCCCATGTGGCACTTAGCATTCTTGACTACACTAAGGATAGCTAAGTTAGCCTGAAATATACTCATAAAGTTTAGAGAAAGAGAGTAGATGGAGTGAGACTTTGATTACCAATTAAATTTTGCTCAATATTTGAATAAATACAAATGAGGGGAGACCCTCTATATATACGAATGACCCCTTACAATAAATAAATGAAATTTATTTAATCTAGCAATTACAATTTAATCATATCTACCTACGCTATCTATCAAACCTACTATTATACATTGAATCTAAATTTTATTATGAAATCTTCTTAAAAACTTCCAATTTGTAGAATCTTCTTTAAGTCTAAGCTAGGGCCTTTCTCGTCTAGTGGAACATGAGAACCTCTTAGTTTTGTCTCCTTTGTCTTGTTTCTCGTCTATAGGATCAAACTGGTTGTATCTCTAGAGTCTTAAAAAATTAATTCGTGATACATGCAACGAAAATCTAAAAATGAAAGGGGCATAGGTACAAATTATTTTAGTAAACACATCATGTTACATTATTAACGTGGAAATAATGAGAACTAAAAGAAGTGATCTCTTATAGTTCTACACATAGAAAACATTGGACCAATCCCGTTTATTTTTAGTTACTTAATTATCAAGAGTAAATGTCCATCTTTTAGATTTTTTTACTCCTATTTACTTTCCAAGGTTGCCCAAATAAAGCACTTTACTCTTATTCTACACTTTATCTTTCTCCCATTGTCTTCTTTGTCCCATCTATCTCTCCCTTATTGCACTATTTCTATTGCTTTCTAAAGGAATTCTTCCGCATCCATTTTTGAATTATTGCAAAAATGATTTTTTATCTCCATGGTATGGTGACGATATAGAGATTGATTCTCTAAACTGCAAATTCTTTTATTATAGATATAATCAATATTGAAATAATACAAGTATAATTTGTTTTCCTTTAGAAAGTTTTCATCTGTTTTTGAAGAGAGACATGCCTGATATAAAATCATGACAAGAGGTGTTATCTGGCTTCCATTGTCCAAGAATCTGGGATATTAATCGAAGACAATTGTACTGGCACATCATTTTGAACTTCTTGAACCGACAGAGACCTATCTTGAGGGTATAGAGAAGGCTTAGGAGGCAATTACAGGCGCTCAACATCTCCTTCTAGCATCTGCACAACTTTATTCATGGGAGGACGATCTATCGGCTTCATTTGTATACACCACAATGCAAAGATTTCCATTTTCATTACCAAGTTCCTTTGTGCTTCACTAACTTCTTCAATGAATCCCATGTCTTCTTTGTCTATGCAGTCATAAATCCATGATGACAAGACCCTGTGGCTAGAATCCTGTTCGAGTGCATCAAAATTTCTTCTCTTGCGCACAATTTCGATCAATAACATTCCAAAGCTATAAACATCCATCTTGCGAGAAGCATTTCCAATATTCCTATAGAGCAATTCTGTGGCAATATATTCTAAAGTTCCACAAAATGCTATAAGAGATAAAGTATTATTGGTGGTTGGGTATAATTTTGCAAGGCCAAAGTCCAACACTTTCTATGTTAAGTTTTAATCAAGCAAAATGTTGTGAGGCTTTATGTCAAAATGAAGAATCTGCATATCACACCCGTAATGCAGATACTCAATTACTTGAGCCACACCAAGCATAATCTTGTATAACTCCTCCCAATTGAGATGAACATGATTTTGCAAAAATAAATTTATCAAGAGAGCCGTTAAACATGAAATCATCATATACAAGAGCTCTTTTGGAGCCCTTTACACAGAAGCCAACAAATCTTACGATATTAACACGGTGGATTCTTCCAATGGTAGAAACTTGGCTAACGAAATCTTGCCCATTGGCTTTTGACTTTCTCAATAATTTTATCAATTTCCCTTTATATACGCAAAGCATGCAACCGATCTATTTATTTTTTGCTACTTATTTAAAGAGTAAATCTCAATCTTTAAGATATTTAACTCCTATTTGCTTTCTATTGGTAGCCTAGATAAAACAATTTTACTCACTTTCTTCTCTCGCTCTTTCTAGAAAAGTTTCGTTGAGCGTGTAATAGATTGCCACTGCATTATCGAATCGGCTAGTAACTTTGACACATAGATACACAATTAAATGTTTACTCATTAACTCCGTTACTTTTCTCCGGACATTTAACTCTCCGTTACGTTTTGACTTTTGAAATCAAGATCAGAACTTCTGCCAAAATTTTCGCTTTTTGTCAAAACTACATTTTTCTTCATCTGGAAACTGCTTCTTATTTTTTTTTTTCGTTTCTCTATTCTCTCTCTTATTGTCTCTTCTTCATCTCAAAATTTCTTTTTGTCGTTTCGTTATTCCGTCTCTTCTTTCTTTCTAAATGCTGAGATTTTGGAGCTATCGGGTGGCCTAGAAACTGAAGCAGTTCATGCAAAATAAATTTGGGTATTAGTTATTTTATGGTTTTGATTTGTTTAAGCAGTAAACCTTTGGTTTTCGAGCTATTGGGTGGCCTAGATACTGAAGTAGTCCATGCACAACAAATTGATCTTATTTGGGGGGTTTTTATTGTTTGACTAGTAAAGTTTTGATTTTTAATGCTTATGGGTTGTCCTAGATACCGAAGCGGAAGCCCCAATTTAGCTATAACTGTGCAGAATTTGGGGTCTTCATATTTTTCAACTAGTGAAGTTTTGATTTTGAAGCCATCGGTGGCCATGATAATCAGGAGAAATCCTTATTCTGAATCTGGTTTGCAAATACAATGGTTTTTAGAACAAATAAAAGTTTTGATTTCAGTCAAAGTAAAATGGGTTTAATTCTCATGTATTTGAAAGTAGTAGTCCAATTTTGAATTTTCAAATCCCGAGATTTTGCTTGCTTAATTACTGCTTACTTCTTGCTTTCGCATGTCAATGGAACGGGATAACGTTATCCCATTTTTACGGCTATTGCAAAAAATATTCTGCCCAAAATGGATTGAGAAAAATTAAGTCATTCATTCAATCGGTATGGAATAAAAGTCCTTCTATACTTGACTAGCTCAAGTTTTTTTGACAATTGTACAAAACTAGAGATATTGCAACCAACAATATAACTGTTAACAAACTATTTACAAGATATTGCAATCATAAAACAATCCTTCTAGATTTAGAACAAAGTTTTTTTGTTTTTTTTGGTTTTTCTTTTTTGGCCAAGTTTAGAACAAAAGTTGAAGCATTGAATTTAATGGTTTCTCACACACCTCCTTTTATCTTAAATTTGACATAAGTATTATAATTTATGACCATTTCCATTCAATTCATTTTTCTTCATAACACAAAACTTCTAGACTCAATCTCTCATAATATCATAGAAACTTGCATGTACATAGATTATTCTTACAATTATAATACTTTTGATCTTTACCCACTCTAAAAATTAAATCTTATGCATAAAACATTATATGTATTAAAAGCATCTTCTTCACTAAAAAAATATTATATCGATTTTAAAGTTGAGTTATTGTTCCTAGCAACGCACAACTTCATCTGTTAATAAATAATGATGTTAGTAAAAAAAAGAAAAAGAGTAAGATAAGTATTATGCAATATATCATCTTAGAAAGAAATGAAGAATTATCTCTCTTCTAACAAAGTACATCCCCATTTCTTTTGTGTAAAGCTAACTCCGCAACCTTTAGTACCTATGGATATTATAAATGATTAAATCTCAACAAAATAAAATAAGACTTGAAATAAGATATATAAACTGTTTTAATACAGGAAATGAAAATATATATTTTCATAAATTTCATATGGTGAGTTATATGTTTTTACTATAAAATACTTTGATGCCTATTACAAAATTGCATTTTTGTTTTATTAATGATTCGATGTGACATTTCATCATTAGTTCGTGACCATCCAATACTTTTAACATCCATCTTAAAAAAAAAAAAAAACATTAAAATGGAAAGAGAATGATGCATAACGGCAATTAAAAAAAAAATCCCTAAATAGATAAGTACAGAAACAAATGAGTGAAAACAATGCTTACAGTAGCAACATTACCTCTTGTTGATTTAACAAGCCTAAAGTTGGCATCGTGAGAGAATAAATGATGTTGCCTCTGTAGAAAATGTGTAAAAAGTGAAGGAAGAAAATGTGGACGGACGGATGGCAGTGAAGATATGGACCCGCGTAAAATGTACAGAAGGAGGGAAGATTTTGATTTTACTAGTAAATTACGCAACTCGACAAACGTTAGCATATTAAACAAAATGGGCATCTTATTTTATTTTTAATTATGTCTCTATTTGTCAAAGATCGGTTGGAAGTTGTTTGTCACTTGAGCATCCTAATAGCGTCACATGCTTAATAAAACTTTTCTTTTAATTAATAGCTAAGTCCATCGTCTTGGATTTTAGGTCAAACAAGTAATTGATAAGAGTGAGCTAGAAAGACCTACTTAGATTGTGTTTTAGACTTATAAAATATTTGTAAAGTAAGCTATTGATCGATAATATATGCTATATTTGTGGGTTTTCATTGCATTTAAAATTCCTTTCGGTTGGTGGATGATACCCAGGCACGCGAGTTACCGTAAGTTACCGTCTATGGTTATTTGTGCATGTAAGAGTAATAAAATGAATCTAATGAATACATTTTTGGTCTTCATTTAATTAAATATGTTTGTTGTGTCTGAGCTTATGTCAAAGAGTTCCAAAAGTGGCAACCATGGACTAGGTTTGGACTGGTTCGATCCACAAGTCAACTAAAACCAAAAACAAAAATTATTTAATTAATTAATTTGCTTATTTATAATTGTTATTAATATTTCCAATTTAATTAAACTCATCCACAACTAATTTAGGATGACCAATTTAAAGGTTAAATCAATTTGACTTGTGTAAGCTAAGGTTAGATCGATTTGATGTAGAAGGATAAGGCAGTCTATCATTATAATTATTATTATTTACCTTGTTCTATTATTTAGTATTATTTTGCCCATTAACATCTCCTCAAAGGATTCCAACTCTACGACAAATCAAACAAGATAAACTAAAGGTTTTGATTCAAAACTTTTTTATTTATTTGGAGCTTATACCTCTTGGTTTGAATCATGTTGTTAATCAAGAATTAATCTACTGCCCTCATCTATTTAGGAATATCATTGGTTCAAATCTCATGGAAGAATGCGTTTTTCCATGAATTTTGATCATTTAAATAGATCAAAATGTAAGCTTTGTGCAGTAGATATCATCATGTGCGAGGCTTAAACACATGGCTAGTAAATATCAACAAGCTTTTGGTAGAAACAAATGCAGAAGAACAAACATTCTAGCTGATGCTAAGCTAACTTACATATTCTTCCTTGGTAGATTCAGCTTAGATGTTATCTAAATAGTTTAGAACAAGGTTAGTTAAACTAATGGGTGAGTAAGTTAAGCTGTCAACTAAGTACTCCTCAAGTTAGCAATCAGAAATCATTAATAGGCAAGAGAGAGCTCGATTGGGAAGTGGCAAAAGGTTAGCGAATAAAAGTAGCTTGGACTCTTCTAATGTAGGTTAGGAAAGGAGAACATGTTTCACTAAGCTTTCAAGTCCTTGAGCTTAGGCTCGTATCAGAGGACTTGTATCTTAATTCCTATCATTACTGATTGTAAGCCCTAAAATTAAGCCAAGTGACTATAGGATTGAACTTAGAACACAAGGTTTAGGACGATCGGTGAAAGGATCCGATCAAACCCAAATTATAAACTATTGAGAGAAATATTAGTAAAAATGACCCCGTAAAATTGAATTTAAGAAAATAAGTAATACAATAGAAGACTATAAAATTTTCAAATTTTAAGTATGATAATTGTTAATCATCGAAATGGCGAAAAGTATAATCTAATAACTAATAAATTACTAGAGATAAATTATATGTATACTAAAAATCATAAAATGACCTAAATAATAATTAGGAATGTTCACATATACCCCACATGTATTTACGTATAGGTAAAAATACGCGAAATTTCTTAAATTGGCCAAAAACTTAGTAAATAATTAAAGAAAATTATTAAATTAATTAAGAAAAATCAGAAAAAAATCAAAAGGGTGTGGAATGATGCAAATCTGGTCGTGGCAGGTCAGGATCTGAAAAAGAAAAATTATCCAATTAAAATTAAGCAACACAAAAGCCAAAAATCAAGGAAATTGGGCAATGTCATGTCTAATTAATGCATATTAATTAGCAAAAACATCTATAAATAGCAAAAAAATTCAGAGAACTCCTTTGGACAGTTAGGGATTTTAGAAAAATATAGAGACTCGAAAATTCAAAGGAAAAACTAGAAAAAAAAAAAAAGCTGTGCAGTTAAGGCTATTGAACCAAAACCATACACCACCACCATCTGGGATCGAGCCACCGCCACCCCACTCCAAACCCACCGTCTAGGCTGGCCGACATATTTGGACTGGAGTTGGACGGTTAAAAAGCCTCGAACCGGTGAGTCCCTTATTTGCCCCGATTTTGTATAATTTTGTAAAATTAGTTATTTTGCCCTGAAAATTATGAAACTTGTTATTCTGCGATTTTATTGTATGTAGATTTAGGAAAAAATAGTGATTTAGTTTAGTCACGTCTGAAAACATAGGATTCTTAACAAATTGAGCAAAACCGAACATAATTAGAATTAGAAATAAATAGGTTTAGGAGTGTAGTTTGGAGCTCAATTTTTTTTCTATAGAATGCTTATGTGATATAGAACAGTACTATGAAGCCATTTTTTTAAAATTAATTTTTGAAATTTTTAAGTTAATTTTTAGCTCTAAAATGATGAAAAAATTGGGTAATTTTGGGTTAATTAGGTGATTAAGATACTAATTACTGATTTAGATAGTAATTAGATGTTTAGGGATGTTAATCTCTGATGTAGAAACCTAATCCTAGCCTTTAGAGTATTAAGTATAGTCAATTTAGGAAATTAGATAGTTATTGTAAGAAATTAGTAATATGTGGAATTGAAAATAATAAATCTAAAAAATTAGAGTTATTTAGATAATATTATAATAAAAATCAGAATAATACTAAATCTGAAATAAAATTTAATTTTAGGTAATTGTATAAAAATTTAAGATTTTCTCACGTCGGGAATAAATCCGATACCCAATTAGGAATAACATATACTGAATAGTTTAGAATACTAAATTAAAACCTAATATGATATTTGAATACTTGAGCTTAATGTGATTAATTTCACATTAGGATTCGAGCATATTTATGACTTAGGAATCAAAACTAGAATCTAATTTAGGGTCTGAACCTCGAAATAGAGTAGAAAGAATTATTAGTACATAATAGGTATACATGGAAAAAAGAGTTAAATTATAACTTAGAATATGAATCCTTAAAGTATAAGTATTAAAAAGACCTATTTGTATTATAGGACACTTAGAGGCGAATCGACTTGCAACTAAGTGATCGGGCGATTGAGAAATTTCAAGTTGGGTAATTGCTTATTAGAATAGAGTACTCGTTTTATGGTACTCGGAGACTTAAGATTGTATATGGTTATGATTGTAAGTAGTTTACGCATGTGTTTGATGTATCTGAATTCGTGCTAAAATTGTGGTATGATGGATTTTGTGTTATGATTGAATTGGTGTGAATTGTTTGAAAACCCTAAATGAAATTTAATCCTATTCGACTTTAATGACAAAAAAATGACATGCATTGCAACTCGTTAAGGGATCATTAGGATTCTCTAACGAAATACTGACCCTTTCGAAAGGGATAGCGCAGGATTGCATAATGGTCCCTTCTTCATCCTTAATCGAACTAAGTGACAGGAGAGGAGGTCATGGCGAGGGTGAAGTCAATAGTTCAAAGTTTGTCGCAGGAGGAGCTAAGTCTCCATTGCATAAGCTTGGGTTTGGTTATGAGCTGCTGCATAACACGGAAACTTCTCAACCCGGATTAGAGCGGGTGAAATTTCTCTGATTTCACAAAGGATCGAACTACGTTGTGCGATGACACTTGATTGTTGCATTGCATGAAAATACTTGCTTGATAATCTTGTTTGTGCTTATATGTATTCATAAGTCTCCAATTCAACTTACTGAGCTGTAGTTGCTCATACCCTTATAGATCCTTTTGTAGGTCCTGATTTCTGAGTACTTCAAGTATTATGCCGCCCTACAATTACCCAGAGGTTAGTCTTTTTGAAGCCAGGGGTGTGAGGATCAATTTACTTAGTAATGATGTGTAGTTAGAGTGTCCTTTGTAGTTAAGGATGAAAAACTAATAGTTATTATGTAAATTAGTGAACAATTGTGAATATGTAGAATTTCCTGGGAAGTTTTGTAGACTTACATATAATTATACATGTTTATTAGAAATTTGTAATATTTATCTAATTATAGTTAAACTTTTAATCGGACTATTTACTTTAAAGCGAGGAGTTGTCGACGCCTTGTGTAAATCATGTCTATGGTAGGCACTGTGAAGCCAGTTACTATCATAGAATGGTTTACACGGCGGGACTATTGCGACTTTGTGATTTCGGGGCATAACACTGATGCCTAATTGCTTACTTAGTGTGAGTAACTTATTGCAATTGATGTTTAGCCGATCACAAAGGTCCTTTGGTGGATAGCGATTGGAATAAATACGCTCATGTAGGTATGTAGGGTTTAGTGCAAGTGTTGGAGAGTACTTGCTCAACCTACTAGATAAGTTGACGAAGGGGTCTTCCAAGTGAGCCTTATCTTAAGCCATTTGTAAGGCTATAACTTCTCTTTGCAAGGTGACATTTTGTTCTTGGGTCTTGAGGTTTGTCTCCATCATTTGATTAAACATCTCCTTCAATTGATCGAACTCCAAAGGTAAATTAGCTTATGTTTGTAGTGGTGGTGGTAGAAATAATTAACCACCGTTGTCTTGATGAGAAGCTTGAGGGTTGTTGTTTGCTCTTTGCCATGTATGGTGGATAAGTTAAAATCGGTAGCCCCAAATGGTGATGTGTTGATTACTGATAGGTGGTTGTCCAAGGGTGCAATTGCTGTACGCAACGATGGACCTACAACTAAGCTAGTGAGGGCCTTCAGATGTTTAAGTTAGTAAAGGAAAGCAAAAAGAGAGTTTTGTGTGTTTTAATAGGTTTAAGGAAAGAAAAATGAGTTGGATCATTGATCCTGCAGCTCTATGGCCTATTTGTAAGGTATAGAACTTACATGCCTAAAACGACTAGCAAGTTAGGATCGGCTTGTATATGGTTGGTACAATGGAGGTGTGTACAATATGGAAGAGGACAACACCATTCTACCAGTTGACGACTCTTAGGAAAGGTGTATGTCACATCAATAACATAAGAAGTTGTCACAGCTAAGGCAACTAGGCACCTAGGTTATACTATAGATTGTCAGGTGGCATTTAATGAGAAAGAGAGAAAGTAGTTGAGCAACCAAGGCATTGAGGTCTTCGAGTTATGTCCTAAGCACCTAACATGAGCTCAAGTGTTAGGGTTGAGGCTACACTCCGAGCTTGGATCTAGGTAGTCCAAGAATAATGGAGACCTCACACCCAAGGTTCGAGGTATCAAGCCTACCAATGATGTTGGCAAGAGCTTCCAAGGAGGTTAGGATGGAGGAGTGCTCAGGTTAGGCCCGAATAGATTGTTTTGGTATTGGGTAGGCTAGAGAATGCATTCTTTCAAGCATGGTTCAAAGAGGTATGCTCAAAGAGACATAAGCAAGTAGTTGGACTTAGAGTTGAAGTAAACCCAAAAGTGGGGGAGGGGTGAACCAATCAGGCTGCTAAAAGGGGTTGAATTGCCATCAAATATATTATGAATCACTTCGAATTTTCGTAGATGACTTAGGTCTTTTGAAAACTAATCCCAAATTCATTGATATTTGACTTCTTCGACATAGTTGAAATTTCAAAGTCATATTGGTGGGGACTACAAATGTTTCTTAGCTTCCCATTCTACACAAATTTTTGAGATGATATCTAGGTTTTCTAATATTTGTAAAATGGTATCTTATACAATACATTTATTATAATATTTAAATATTACATACAATAGGAAAATTGGTTTCTAAAGATAACTAAATTTTTTTCTTCTTTCCATAATGTAATATCTAACTTTTGACCTAGTAAGATTATGCTCAACTTTCTATTATTCATAAAGTTGTTGGACATAGTATATTATGAGACTAGATATATTTTGAATGATTGAGATATTGTTCCAAACATCACTTCGAATTTTTGTGGATGACTTTGGTCTTTGGAAAACTAATCCCAAATTCATCGACACTTGATTTCCATTGGAAATCACTAAAATTCCAAAGTCTTGTTGGTAAGGATTAAAAATGTTTCTTAGCTTTCCATTCCACACAAAATTTTAAGATGATGTTTGGATTTTCTAATATTCATAAAATGGTATCTTATACAATACATTTAATATAATATTTAAATATTACATGCAATAGGAAAATTGGTTTCTAAAGACAACTAAATTTTTTTCTTCTTTCCATCATGTAATATCTAACTTTTGACCTGGTAAGATTGTGCTCAACTTTCTAATATTCATAAAGTTATTGGACAAAATATATTATGAGACTAGATATATTTTGAATGATTGGGATATTGTTCCAAACATCACTTCGAATTTTTGTGGATGACTTTGGTCATTGGAAAACTAATCCCAAATTCATCGAAACTTGATTTCTATTGGACATCGCTGAAATTTCGAAGTCTTATTGGTGGGACTAAAAAAGTTTCTTAGCTTCCCGTTCCACACAAAATTTTAAGATGATGTTTAGATTTTCTAATATTTGTAAAATGGTATCTTATGCAATACATTTAATATAATATTTAAATATTACATGCACTAGGAAAATTGGTTTCTAAAGACAACTAAATTTTTTTCTTCTTTCCATAATGTAATATCTAACTTTCGACCTAGTAAGATCATGCTCAACTTTCTAATATTCATAAAATTGTTGGACATAATATATTATGAGACTAGATATATTTTGAATGATTGGGATATTGTTTCAAACATCACTTCGAATTTTTGTGGATGACTTTGGTCTTTGGAAAACTAATCCCAATTTCATCGAAACTTGATTTGTATTGGACATCACTGAAATTTCAAAGTCTTATTGGTGGGGACTAAAAAAGTTTCTTAGCTTTCCATTCCACACAAAATTTTAAGATGATGTTTGGATTTTCTAATATTCATAAAATGGTATCTTATACAATACATTTAATATAACATTTAAATATTACATGTAATAGGAAATTTGGTTTCTAAAGGTAACTAAATTTTTTTCTTCTTTCCATAATGTAATATCTAACTTTCGACCGAGTAAGATCATGCTCAACTTTCTAATATTCATAAAATTGTTGGACATAATATATTATGAGACTAGATATATTTTGAATTATTGGGATATTGTTCTAAACATCACTTCGAATTTTTGTGGATGACTTTAGTCTTTGGAAAACTAATCCCAATTTCATCGAAACTTGATTTGTATTGGACATCACTGAAATTTCAAAGTCTTATTGGTAGGGACTAAAATAGTTTCTTAGCTTTCCATTCCATACAAAATTTTTAGATGATGTTTGGATTTTCTAATATTCATAAAATGGTATCTTATGCAATACATTCAATATAATATTTAAATATTACATGCAATAGGAAAATTGGTTTCTAGAGACAGCTAAATTTTTTTCTTCTTTCCATAATGTAATATCTAACTTTCGACCTGGTAAAATTGTGCTCAACTTTCTAATATTCATAAAGTTGTTGGACATAATATATTATGAGACTAGATATATTTTAAATGATTGGGATATTGTTCCAAACATCACTTCGAAGTTTTGTAGATGACTTTGGTCTTTGGAAAACTAATCCCAAATTCATCGAAACTTGATTTGTATTGGACATCATTGAAATTTCAAAGTCTTATTGGTGGGGACTAAAAAAGTTTCTTAGCTTTCCATTCCACACAAAATTTTAAGATGATGTTTGGATTTTCTAATATTCATAAAATGTATCTTATACAATACATTTAATATAATATTTAAATATTACATGTAATAGGAAATTTGGTCTATAAGGATAGCTGATTTTTTTCTTCTTTCTTGAATATAATATCTAACTTTGGACTTAGTAAGATTATGCGAAACTTTTAAAAGTTTGAGTTGTATGGCTAGCTTAGTCTTTTGAGTGTTTGGATAGGACATAATAACTCATCACTTTCCATGTATTTTTTTTAATATTTATTTATAGATTATTTACTAATGAAGACTTTTATTTTTGCTTGGTGTTATATAAATTTTAATATGTTCAGTTTTCTAATTCTATTTAAAACTATTCTAAATTGGTGGAACCTTTTTCCATAATTTTAGTCTGGATAAAATTTTATCTAGAGTGATATTTTGGGTTTGAATTTCTATTGATTTGTTGTGTGTTTTCTAAGTGGAGAAAGCATCTTTCTTTGTAATCATGTCCATTTCCATGTTAATTTTCATCGATTTCTCTTATTAGATATTATTATATGTAATTGATAGTTGAGATCCTAAAAAAACAATATCATGATGATATTATAAAGTAATATATAAATCTACTTAGTATGAAATGGAAATCTAGTGTTTTACTTGTAAAATTTTGACTTGAGAAAGGGATTGTATTCGATGTGAGAAAACTAGTGGAAAACCATGCAATCCATTCCTCACAAGTCACAGCGACATTTGAAATTGTGGGTATTTATTCTAGCTTGCTTCACGGAAAAACTTCTCTGACCTTTTCAATGATTTCTATAAATACAACATTGTGATTGTAATTTTTTTCTTCTTCTTTTTTTTAAATTAATCTCAAGAAAATGTAAATAATAAAACTTTTAGCTGCACTTGTGACGAATAAAATAGTTTAATTATCTACAATGGATAATCCATATATAGGGTAACTACAACGTTTAGATTGGCTTTTTAAGCAAAGAGGGTAGCCAATATTTAAGATTGAACCACTTGAAACGGGTGAACACAATGATTTCCTGAAGAGCCCTCTCAAATGTTAAAATATGTGAAAGCAATAATTACTTACGCGGCAATCGCAAGACTCCTGGTCGAGCAAAGTTTAGTATTCTCGTTGTTCAACACCGTACACTTTCTATCCTAAAATGAGAGGATCAGAGACACAAAGCGCGGGGCTGACTGCAAGCTTCGAAAAGGAAGCCTGGACGGAGAATTTAACGTTGAAAATTCAAAGTCAAGCAGAGATTATAGACCGTGATGATGTCTGTGTAGTCTCTTACTCATGTTAATTATTGTTTGGAACGATGCAATAACAAAACACCTTCCACTTAATAATTTTCCTTATTCTTCTCAGCATTTGAACAGGAGATAATGTATAGTTTATCGTTTTCTGTATATTTATATAATATACATTTATGGAATTACCGGTGTTTTACAAATTTTAATTTGGTCGGTTTTCTAATTTTATATATTTAATGCTTCTAAAAGTTTGATGCAACCTTTTGCCATACTTCCAGCCGGTGCAAAATCTTCACTAGTGTGAATATCTCTAAAAATAAGTCAACAATTCTATCTCTCCGCATAACTTTCAGCTACTGTTTTTCCAATATTTATTTTACATGTATTTGTTCGGTCTCAATTTCCATTAATTTGTCTTGTTTTCTAAATCCGATATAGAGATAAATTTAAGGTTGGACATAAGTTCGAGAGAAGTTCTAGATATGAAGGCATCTTCTGTTGCATGCATTAATCCTTTGTCCATGGGCTCATGCAGTATGGTTTGGTGCATTAGATACGCGTCGGGAGAGAAGATTGGTGGGGAAGTTCCGGTCTTGGAAGAAATCAATCTCATCTTCTAGAGGCAAAAAAGGAGGTGTGGACATAGAGCGGTGGATTTGGATAGTAAATTTGGATGGGTAGCTTGTGCGATTTGGAAGGAAACATAGTGATGCTATTGATAATTATTAAAATCCAATTGATATAATTATATTATACATTTTTTCTTGTTTAAATGAATGTGAAATTTTTTTGGTCGAAACTTTTGATAAAATTATAACTTTAAATGTACGATTTTACAGACTTATAATTTTACTGTTTTTATATGATTTTATAATTCTTTATTGACAACTAGCTATCTACAATGGTATAACCCTAGATATAGATACAGTGATAAGGAAAGCTATAATTTTTTAAAATGAATGGAGGAATTTTAGGTAGAAGGAGATAAGATTGAAGAAAGATATGCCTTTGAATAGAGAAGAGAGATGGTCTCCACCACAAAGAGAGGCCGTCGAGATACATATGGATGAGTCACATGATGCTTCAAGTAAGGTAATGGGTGGATTTGCAAAGATGACATAGACGACTAGTATTAGAAATGTGTGAATGTTCATAGTCTAATTGAAGCCATCAAAAGATAGTTTTGGAATTTGCTAAGAAAATAATTGGTGGTTTGAATAGATGATGCGGTTACACTGGTAAAGTCAATAGTGGAGGATGGTTGTCATGTAAGTTAGGCTTGTAAGCTCATAATTGATGAAATAAAGATGAAATTGGGTTCCTTTGATAACTATAAGTTAGTTTCGATTTCTAGGAATGCAAACAACGTTGTATTGGTAGATTGGGTAAATAGATATACTCATCACTTGGAAACATATGTCTCCGATAAAATAGAGGTCTAACCCTGCATCTACTTCCCTCAAACTACTTGATGATAATCTTTTATTGTACTTGATGATGATCTTTTATTGTTGTTCTTGTAATCTTGAGATGTTATGCAACTCAAACAATTATGATTAAATGAAATAAAATTTATTGTTTGGTAAAAAGAAGGCATTTCTACTAGTATTTCTCTCCACTTCTATGTTGATTTCCTTCAATCAACAATTGAAACCGTAAGTAAAATAATGATATCATAATAATGTTATAAGATAATTCACAAATCTAAGTGTTATCAATAATTGATTTTATAATTAGTAGAAGTTAAGGAAATGGAAAAAAAAAAATGACATGAAAGGAAATCTATTCAGCAAGAGAAAAGGTTTCTATTCTATTGAAAAACTATACCATAAATTTCAAACATTGTCATTTATCTGCTGCCCTTGTTTTTCTCTCTTCGACACTTTCATTTAGCCATTGATATGTGGTTGATTTCAAAGTACTCTTCTAATAACAGAACGCTCATTTGGAAATTTGGATGCTTATTCTAGCTTGCTTCATGGAAATTCTCTTTTAGATTTTTTCAATATAATTAAAACTTTGTAGTTGTAATAATTTTTTTTAGTAATCTCAAAAGAATGCAATTAATAAGGGCTCAGCAGGTTGTGATGAAAAGGAATGACGGTAAATGGCCACTTATTTTTGTTGGCTGAGGACCATGAAAATGGTAATTGGAAATGAAAAAAAAAAAAAATGATTACTATCTTTCTAAAAGTCCAAATCATTTTTCCATTTCTCATTCATCAATCATCACTTCCATCTTCCATCAACGTTTATCCTTAAAAAAAAATACGTATGACTACGACTCTCGATATTACTATAATTGTCATACTCAAAGTCCGAGGACTTACATTACCTATTCAGTAGGCTGTCCCATTAGATGCGCGATAAGTACTTTGTCTGCTATAATTACATAAGTTTTAACTTATTTTGCAACCTGTTAGATGTTTTATAGAAATAAAATATAAATATAGGTGTTTATAAAATTCTTATGGCCATCCTTCCTCTCATTTAAAGCTATATGATTGTAGAGAAGCAAAATCTCTCACCAAATAGTAAAATAGATAGTATAAACAATTCTAAATCTTGCCTCTTCCATAATAAACTATATTCAAATCTTGACATTAGTTGGCCTATTGGGTTTGTAGAAACCCTCATGCATTAAAAATCTTAACCCATCCATTGCTCCGGCTATATTGACCTACAGAAAACAATATGGAAGTAAACCAAAGAACCATGGGGTTTGTAAAAAGTAAAAGATGAAGGTATGCACATGTTACGTAAATTGATAAGGTTGCCAATCAATTATTAAATGCAATGCATGAAAAGCAAGAATCATCCACACAATGTCATCTAGTTTATCGTAAGATTACAAATATTATGCTCACTTTATCCTAGGTTGAAGAGTTTTAGTGCAATAAAACCAGTTACGGCTAAACTCAAGCTTATCCAATGGAGACATTGCTCCTCCCACAACAACCTTTAAACCAGTACTCCTAATCTCATCCGACCTACTTTCTTGTTACTCAGCTTAGCCTCAAGGTTGGAAAAAGACCAATTTAGGATGCCTCTCCGATGGGGTTGAAATTTGGTTAGACAATCTTAGTCGTCTCCTTTTAAGTTGCAATATATGTCATCTTAAAATATCAATTCAACTAATTTACAAACGCATCATACAAAAGCCAACCAATAGTAACATAGCATAGCAAGTAGCTCAACTTCCAAACCAACACTTCAATATCTAATCATAAGCATAGCATGTACACAATTAACTACTTAAAATCACAAGCACGTATATTTTTTAGTCTCCAAATAACATAAAGTATTTATTCTACTAACCTGTCACTGGTTATGGTCTCACCATTTCACTATAGTATCATTTCCAAAACTTGAATTCATGATATTACTGAAACTTATTTTATTTTTTTATAAGAACTGTGAACTCAATATAACATATTAATATTTATGCAGGTTTACTTAAACCTATGAATTAATGTCGTCGTAATTTATTGCTATAATTATTAAATATGATAAATTTATTTACATTTTGTAGTTTATTAAATTTCGTAATGATTAGTGGTTAAGAGAATATATCATATAATTGTAAAAAGAGGATATTCTATGCGTGTATGTGTGTATATATATACATATGTGTACATACATATACACACATATATATATGTATATATATTATTTGCCTCCATAGGAGATATGTTATAGACATTCCATAAAATTATGTGTACATATTGTATATAAATTTATATAAATAATTTCCTAATGTACTCTTATGCTACATTTTGCCATAACATTATCTACATATGTTATTTAGGGGGAAATATAAAGAACTTCCCTAAACTTTGACTTAGCTATAAATTAAACCATGAACTTTCAATGTATGGTTTTTGGCATCCTAATCTTTGACAGATTGGCAAAAAATCCTCATAAATTAAAAATAACCTGTTAAACTTTGATTTTAGTGTGTAAATATCTCCTAAACCTTTCATGTGCTTTAAAACCCCTTAACCTTTGTCTATATAGTGACTTTTTTTAACTAAAATGGAAAACGTTCTTTATATTACCAATTTATCAAAGTTTAAGAGGTAAAAAAGCACACTTTAAAAGTATAGAGGGTTAATCCGTACTTAAGTAAAAGTTTAGAGGGTTATTTACAATTTCTCCTATTATTTATGTTGTGAACGTACAATGTAGTATATATGTTTTATTGTAAAAGTAATTTTTAAGTTATATCCTATTATATAAAAGTAAATTTTGGTACATTTGATCAAAATACTACTTATGATAATTTCCATAGACCTATGTTATTCAAGTTAATATGTACTTAGCTAATATTAGTCATACTAGCATCATTGAATTTGTAAGATTGTATATATATGAGTTTATTTTCACCATCTCTTTTCCAAAAATTAACCCCTTTTTGGTCCTTATGGCTTAGTTACAATAAGAAATTATAGGATTTGCATTTAAAGTTTATATTAAACTCATTCAAACATAGATGTAACATAACTTACTAGAATTTGCAAAGTATACATATTTATGATATCAATAACTTGTATATGTTAGAATATTAGTTTTACCATCACAATAATTCCATGAAGGTCACTACATAAGTCCAATAAACAAATTTCATATTTAAAAGAGTTATTTCCCATGTCTACTAAATTACATTTTAGTCCATAAATTATTAAAACTTACAAAAATGGCCCAATCTAATTGCCTAATTAGAATTGAATAATTTTAATATGACATTTAGATCCTAGAAACACCCTATGGTAATTGATACAAATTTTCATGAAAAATATTTTCTTTCGATTATACATAATTAGTAAAGAGATGGAATTTAAGAAAATGACTATCAACTTCTCTTTTCAAACATCTATCGTTATATTTGTAAAATATAATTGTTA
>JAMXBB010000002.1:6164142-6208002 GCA_024138015.1 Lumnitzera littorea | reverse complement strand
CCCCCAAATAAGATAACCAACTTTAAGAGGAAACAAACAATTGCATTGTCATTATTTATGGATCCAATTTAAATCAGTCTACATGATTTCAACATGCCTCATCAGAATCCATTTTCTAGAACCAACAAAAACACAGACGCTTTTATGGATGCAGAAAGTCGCTACTTATGTCTACAGCAGGAATAAAGGATGTGTCACCTGTCCAAGTGACAGTCCGCAGCAATTGATGGCTTGCTGCTCTTTAAATGACCATGGATGAACAAGAAGCCTAGGGCTACATATTCAATGCTACTTCTGATCAAAGAGAATGGCATCTGCAAGACCTCACCTTGACCTCTAAGGATGTCTAGCTCAAGCATCAGGAATAAGGCAACAAGGTCTCTGTCATTCAAGATAACCTTGAGGCAATTACCAAATATTTGGTCAATGGCGGTGGAGTAACCATCAAACGAGAAGATGACTTTCACCTACAAAATATAAGTTATAACGATATCTTTAGTTCAAGTAACAAAAACGGAGCTGATAGCGTGAAGCATGTCAAAATTGGAAAAAGAACCTAACAGTGGCATCACTTTACTTACTCATCATCAATGATCATTGCATGAATGCGTCCCATCCTAGAAATGGTAGATGATTAGAGTCTCTTAACACAATTTCTCTAACTTCAGCCATTGAAATTTACTTGAGTGCAGAGTGACAGTCCCAGCAGAACATGAAGATTTTCATATATCCTTTTTGGTTTGGTCTTAGATGTGCTAATGAGACCAAAAGCAGCAGCAATTTTCTCACTATGATGCAGCAAATATTTCTTTGTTCCTCCTCTATATCATGCAGGACAAAGCCAGTATTAGGGATATAACCTAATTTCTCTACTTCATACACTAACAAGTCCAGTTTTTCATATCTCCTGTGCCTATGGATGGGAAGTATCAGAAACAAGGAACTTACACACCACATTTTTTATCTCAATCCAGCTACAACCTGCTTCTTTGATCAGGTCCTTAATTTTCATCTCTTTCCTGATATTTGCCACTTCTTCCAACTTTTCCTTAGAAGCATACAAGTTTGCCAATATGACATAAACATAAGGATTGCTACGTTCATGTTCAAAGATCATCCTTGCTGCTTGTTGTCCAAGCTTAATGTTACAATAGACTTAACAAGCTTCAAGAAATGTATGCCAAACCAGGGCATGTGCCAGAACAGGCATTGAGATGATAAACTACAAGGCTTCAAGAAGAAATCCTGATTGACTGAATAGGTCAAACATACATCCACTCTATTAATTGACCTATTCCATCTCTGGGACAATTCCATAATCTTTATACATTGACCTGAAGTATTCCCATCCCTCATTAATTAGTCTAACATGGCTAAAGGCAGATAGCACTACCACATAGGTGTTTTACCTTATCTTTGAGCATTCTATGAAGTGCGTACAATGCACTCTCTGCAATGCCATGTTTTGCAAAACCTGTAATCATGGAGGTCCAAGACATAACATTGCAATTTTGCATATTATAGAAAACTCAATCAGCAGCTTCAACATCTCCACATCTGGAATACATAAACATCAAAGCATTCAAAATCAATTCATTCTCATAAAACCCTGAAGCTAACACCCATTTATGGAGCTGCTCACCCTTGGAAGTAGCACCTACAACAGTAGCTCCACTCAAAAAGCTCGTTAATGTACAAGCAGTAGCCCTAATTTTTCTATCTCCAGCTTCATGAAAGAGTTCAAAGGCTTCTCTAGAAAAGCCTTTGCCATAAACATCAACAACAGTATTGCAAGAAAGAGAATTCATTTTAAGTAGAGCATAAAAAGCTTTTCAAGCATCTTTCAGGTTCCCAGACTGCTCATACAAGCAAATTATAGAATTTCCAACACAGTTAACACATTGAAGGCTTAGTTTGACTACCTAAGAATGTATTTGTTTGCCCAACTCAACATTGAAAATATGAGCCCATGAATTTAGAACACTAGATAAAGTGAGATAATTTGATCAGCCTCCTCATTCCAATCATTCCAAACAAGTGTAGTGACCATTCCTATTCAGGACATCACATTATGGTCACGCATCCCAGCAAACACCTTTCTAGAATCATCCAGACATCCACCAAGTGAACATTTGGCATACATGTCCAACAAGCAACAGCCAATGCAAACATCAGATGCCAAACCAAACTAAACAGCCCAAGAATGCAATTGCTTCTCATAAGACAACCATCCCAACTCCAAACATGCTGACAAGACAGCGCTTATTGTAAACCTATTCAGAACAGCTCCCTGCAACAACATATCCAAAAACAATCCTGCAGCATCTTCTTCATAACCCAACCAAATACACTGAGTAATCATCAATATCCAAGCAACTTCTCTCAGACATTTTATTGCACACCTTACACGTTTTATCCGAATCAGAACCACCTTTCACAAACATATCAATCAAAGCACACCCAACACACACATTGGAATGGATTAACCCATGTTACGCAACAACAACAAGAACAACATTCCCAAACGACATATTCTCTAAGACCGAACATGCCCTTGCCACTGCCGAATAACATTATTCATAGGTAAGAACCCATCTTCAAGCATGCATACAAAAGCCTAATTGCATCAAATTCCATACCATCATTCACAAAGCAAGACATAATCGCAATCTAAGAAACCAAATCCTTTTTATCCCCCATAATCTCAAAAACTCGAATTGCCATCCCAGGGTCATTACATTTGGAGCAGAAAGTAATGAAGGAAATGAGAATTACCGAGTAAAGTTCAAGCTCGAGGTCTGCGACGTAAAAGTGGACACGGCGGGCGAGAGCGAGTGCAGGCGTTGAGGAGGAATGAGTGTAATGAGGTCAGTGTAGGGTCCCGTTGTCAGTGGTGGAATCGAGGGCGGAGATTGCTTGGTGATGGCGGCCGTTTGTTGAGGAGGCGGATGATGAGAGAGAGAGAGAGAGAGAGAGAGAGAGAGAGAGAGTTGTTGGTTTTTATTTAGCGGGAGTAGAAGATGATGGGCATGGCAGGTATTATGAGGGCAGTGCACGAGCCATGTTTGGACTGAGGGCAACCCGAACGTTTTCGATGTTGTCAGATTCGTATTGATTCGCTAGATTAAATCTGTTTTAATCTTATCCCTTCATGAAATTAGTTTGAGTTGCCTCTTGATTTTTAAAATAACCCATTGATCTTTCTAAGTTAAAATATGCTATTTTTTTTTATTTTTTGAAATACTCCAATTTGTTAAAAGAAATTGATCATAGAAAAACAAAAACAATAGAAAATTTTATAACTTTCAATTTTTAAGGATGTAAGTAATTTTTTTTTTTATAAATGAATAAAAATTAATTGTAATATTTTTATTAACCTTGATTTAATATCTCATTTGACCCTCTTTTAACCTTGAGTCCTTATTCCCAATCAATATTTCAGTTTGAGTTTGCCTACATTAAATTTTTACCCTACAGATAAAATGCAACCTTACTTATCTTTATATTTGAAGAAAATTAGAAAAGAATTAAAAGAAAAAAAGAAAGAAAGAAAGTAAACTTATAAATTTTAAATTATAAATGTAAAACTATATTAGTAGATTTTCTTTCTCTCACATTCCTTCCAATTCCTTTTTTATCCAAACAAGGAAAATTATAATCACTTTTTCTATATTTTTTCTCTCCCTAATTCCTTATCTATTTTTATTCTTTCTAATTCCTTTGTTCAAATGTCTCTTAATAGGACATTTGGATGAAGTCTCTCGCCTTCTAAAGTAGCTACTGTTGAATCGCATTCAAATACATCATGAAGTCTCCTTGATCCTACCTTTTATGCTTTTTAGTGATTTCTATTATTTATATTTTCTTATTTATCGCTCGAGCTATGGTTATTTGAGCTCATTATCTGTTTTATTTCAAATATCTTTGAGATCTTTAAATCAAACTAATTTTAGAAAGTTTCATGATGGTGAAGCGCTGGATGGCAATGAAATGAAAAAAGATGGAAGGAGATGAGATGTTGAGACTGATGGTTTTATGAAATTTTCACGGAGGTGAAAGTCCGCTGATGGGATTATAAAAAAAGTTGAATATATTCCCTTCTACCATAAAAAAGGAAAAGGAAAATAAAAAATAAAATAAAATAAAAGAGAAGGGCAAAAACACATATGTAGGAAAAATTTCCCCCCTTTTGGACAAAAATGCAACTTTCTCATGTATCCGATAACGTATAAGTTTATGAGAAACGTATCATGTGATGTCATGTTGACAATAAATATAATTATGTTGACAATAAAGGATCATTTGATAGTGGATTTTATTTTCTCCGGTGAAATTAATGTTAGATTTGCTTTTGATGATTGTAAATATTTCGTATGTATTTTGGTGCAATCTACATGTACACAAACTCAAAATGATCCTAGAATAAAAAAGAAAAGTTTAAGTAATATTAACAAGCTATTAAATAAATTAGTGTATAATTATAGGTAAAACTCTAACACATGGAAACATAAAAGACAATTGTTCATAAGCTATTATCACTATCAAGTATGTACTTAAATATCATTAGTACTTACTATTCGCTTATTAAAACATCTAATATATTTACGGCTAACAATTTAGAATCCACACATGATAGACCCCAAACACGATATGACATGAGTTAAACGAATTAGTATATGAAAAAATTTGAAAAAAAAAAAACAAAAACGGATCAAAATCATTTAAACATGATTAAATTCATGATCGAGTTGGGTTAAGTTTCGGACATTACACATGCTATATATTCCTCCGTATTTGTATTTTATTGTACAAATCATTTTTTTTAAATAAAAAATCTCAATTTAAGGTAAAAGATATATTTAGCTATATATTTTTCTTATTGTATTGTAATTTAAATTGGTGTAGATTACTTTTCAAAATAAAGATAGATCCCAACGTTTCCTTACTTGTCAATGCAATAACCGAATTTAATGCTTTTGTCTCTAAAATACTCCTACCTTAGCTGACAACAGTCTCATGCTTAGTAAAACGTAGCCATTGACGGGTTAGACTTAATTGACTTCGATTGTGAAAATCATCCTTATTTTTTATTTTTTTCCTTCTTGCAATTTATGTTTATCAATCATGATGAAACTCCAATTGTTTTACATAACACCTATATCTCTGCTTTTTGCTCAGTAAATCTTCAAGTCCCCATTTAAGCTTTAATTTTATATACTTCCTCCGATTACCTCCTATTTAAACACTTCCTGTAAAACTTGACAATCTATTTATTCATCCGTTGACATCATAAATACCCATTGGTCCCTGTTTCAATTCCGACATTTACAAATTTTTTTATTTTTATAATTTTTTATTACTAATTCTTTATGACCAATAACAATTAATTTCTTTCAATAATAGAGCCAAAAGATGTGTCCATCATACATAACTCGTTTATTAAAGAGAAATTGTAACATTTGCACAACTTAATATAAAATTATTCACTTAATTTGAATGATTGCAACTCTTTTCTAAGGAAGGGAGGAGAGAAAAGTAAGACAATGGTAGAGAAACAACAGGCTTATGGCACTAAAACAGCAGGCTTATGCACAACATTTCCAATGTTGTAAATGATAGGAGAAGGCACTGAAGCTTTATGCTGTTGTCATTTACTTTCGAGGCATTTTGCTTTTCTAGTGGAATATTTTAAGACATTAGTTGCAAGTACCCAATTTTTTTTTGCCTAAATATTTTATATATATTATAATTATAGGAAAGGAGAAAATAAAACCTCATCCATCCAATAAAATATCAGTAATCATGCCATTAGGTATAAATGGTCTTATCTATAAATAAACAATTAAATCACATTTTTTTAAAATCCCTATCAACTGGACCATCCAATCCAATTAAATCTGAGCAAGGCTTAAATAAAATAGCTTTCTCCAATCCGTGTGTTAAACAAGTCCAATTTTTATGTAGCTTTCACGTTGACATTAACTTTGTCTTTTCAAAACATACAATAAGGCAAAGACAAGTTGTGATCTCATTATTTTACTTCCAAAGACCAGCACCAAGAAACCCAAGCATACAAGCACAAGAAGAGGAACAAAATCATCTAAAGTAACCTCATCTCTCTCTCTCTCTCTCTCTCTCATGGCATTCCTAAATACTAGAAGGCCAGCACTCACCTGTTTGTTTATGCAAATCCTTGTCGGTGCCATCTTATCTTCAACCTCCTTCACCTCCATTAGTGAAGGAAGAAAAACTCCATGTATCCCAGCCTCTTGTGGACCGCTTCACAACATTACTTACCCTTTTCGTCTACACAACCAAATAAGGCCTAAAGAATGTAGTCATCAAGATCCTAACTATGAACTGTCTTGTGAAGACAACCGCACTATTTTCTACTAAGATACTGTTCCGTACTATGTTAACAGAATATCTTATAAAAGCTGTTTGCTTCGGATTGTAGATACAAGGCTAGACCCTAATAATAGCTATTTATTTCCTGATGGTCTTGACATCTCCAAGTATAAACAATCTAATCAACTTCCTTTTCAATTTTACTTCGCTTGGTTTGATTCACTAAAAATAATTAGTTTGATGGAATGCTCCATTCCACTCAACTCGTCTACATATCATGAGTCTGACAATGTATCACACTGTTTCAATGGCTCTTCTTCTTCTTCTTCCCCTTCGTTAAGGAAAGAGTTCTACATTATATAAAACCCAATGGCCAAGGATATGCCCACATCATTTGTCATGAAACGTCAGTTTCCCTTCCTTTGGGTGTATGATCCATCCTATATAAATATTTCTAACTTTACTCATTGCTTCTTAATGGAAGGGTTTGATCTCTATTGGAACCGTGGAAAACATCCTTTTGGTTATCAAGATCATATGTCTTCATTCAATAGGTACTTGTACACATGCAAATAGACCATGTTTAATGTGCTAAGGCTAAACAGGGCTCGCTCGATTATTCTTGTCCCATTAGAATGGAACATAACCAATTCTTCTCTCCAACTTTGTAAAGGTTGGAGAAAATAAAAAATTACAAAATGTAATCTAAATGCTTCTTTTATCTCACAGGCACAAGGAGAGATTCTTTTCCTTTCTCAACACAATGTGGATGAAATTCAAAGTTGGAACTCTGATAGGAGGTAATATTACTTATACACTAAGAAACTAGGAGTGAACATGATACAGATAGAAAAGGAAATAAGCAAGAACCATAGGTCGGTCATAAACTTTTGGTTTCAGATCCCGTGCTTAGAGGGTAGTTTCTAGGGGCTGCCTCCTTGCTTCAAGCCATCTGGCAACCAAACCTTTGACATGGAAACTGGATTTAGAGAACCGCATACGCTAGAAACATAGTATTTTACCCATATTCATGGGAACATGATTTGGATCCACTATTTCACTACATCAAAAACATGTTGCACCGCATGATTATAACTTGATATGCAAAACACTAGATTACTACATATTGAATACAGATTAATCAAGTTACATTTTGTTTGTAATGTTATACCAATATAATTGTAGATCCATTAATTAAAAATTTTAAACCTATCGTGTAGATTACAATACTTCCGCAATTATATTTTATTATTTTCTTGGAAGTAAGTCATATAAATTCATGTTTGAGATATATCATTGCAAAGATTTCATTAATCATGATGAACTTTAAAGCTAATTCGAACAACTTTAGTATCATATTTAAGCATATTTTGACTAAGATTCCATTAACTAACAAATGGTAAATCATAAGGAAATTTCATTACATGGCAAAAGACTTCCATTTTTTTAATCCACCATTCTTGATGAATAGTAAGATTATGACCACGGTGAGCCTAATTCTCTTTTTAATAAGAAAAATGCCAGATATCTAAACAGATAATAGAAACTATTGAACTTTTTATCAAAAAATAAAGGAATATTTAAGCAAAATGAAATTAAAATAAAAATAAAAAGAAAGACCAGCTGCTCAAGGAAAAATGTCAACCTACCCTAAGAACGAGAGTTAATGTCAGAACCTTCTCACCAAATTAGTACTGAGATTTTGAATCAAATTGAGATTCTAGTTATGCTACTTCAATTACTTTCACATATAATCAATTACTCATGAATTGAACTTAAAAAAATGTCAACCAAGTATGATATTACCAACGAGAAAATATTTAATGTGTAATAATACCATAACATTTACATAAACGTACAGATATAAATGAAACCCCGATTATTGTTTAATAGAAAAAATTTTCCAAACTATTTCCAATACTTGTCGATGTCTAACTATTCATGATTTTTGGACACTAAGATAGCATTTAAAAACAATTATGTTAACTAATAGCATCAAATAATAAAATTTGGTAGAAGGTAACGATAGTAAACCGTCTACCTCATTAACTTTACATACCAACCGCCATTGAGCTACATATTATGCAACAAGTTTTTTGTTAGAAAGCACAAGGGGATCAAATAGCAGCATCATGCAGATGGCAACATGTAGGTATTATAACCATGCAGTTTTCATGTTCATTTAGAATTGAATGAGCATTTTATTGAACTTTTTAATGGGAGAATTCATCTTTGCAAGGACCACCATGGGCACAATGCTATTGGTTGCTGCTAGAGTATACCAATGTAGATGGAAGCATTTATCCACGGATGAGATAGAAGAGTTTCTTGAGGTTCATAAGGATTTGATGCCTATTTGATACTCCTATAGGGATATAAAAAAAAAATTACCAAAGGATTTAAGGAAAAACTAGGTAAAGGAGGGTTTGGATTGGTTTATAAAGGTAAACTGAGAAGTGGTCATTTAGTTGCAGTAAAATTATTGACTGGGCCAAAAACTAATAGACAATATTTCATAAGCAAAGTTTCTACAATTAAAAGAATACATCACATCAACATTATAAGACGTGCTGGTTTTTGTGTAGAGAACTCAAATAAAGCTCTTATGTATGATTTTTATGTCTAACGGTTCTCTTGATAAATTTATTTTTCTGAAGAAGAGGCCAAGTCATACTCATCTTAGCTGGGAGGAGTTGCACAAGATTGCACTACGAGTGGCTCGAGGAATTGACCATCTCCGGTATGGGTGCAACAAGCAAATTCTTCACTTTGACATAAAGCCTCGCATTATTCTTCGCATCATTCTTCTGACTTTGGCCTCGCAAAACTATCCCAACCCAACAACAATACTATATCCCTCACTGCAGCTCGTGGAACATTAGGGTATGCCGCTCTAGAACCATTCTATAGGAATATTGGAAGTTTTCTTGCAAGACGGATGTATAAAGTTCTGGAATTTTATTGATCAAAATGGTGGGAATGAGAAAAAGTTTTGATGCAATTGAACAAAGCACAAGTCACAAGATCTTGACATCATGGATTTATTACTGTATTGACTAACAGGACATGGATTTTATCGAAGAAGTTATTAAAGCAGAAAGGATTTTAATAAGGAAAATGGTAATCATTGTGTTATGATGCATACAGATGAACCCCACATATCGTCCTTCCATAAATATAGCTCTACAAATGCTTGAAGCAGACATTAAACACCTGCAAATGCCTCCCAGGCCTTCTTTTCATCCACAAGATAGGTCCTAGGTAGAAAAAGAGGTTCAGAACGCTGTGCCAACAAAGTCATCCTCAATTAATGTTATAGATTCTGACCATTGAGGCTAGATAAAACTCTATGCCATAATTTTGTTTTGATTCTAGATGTTATCTTAATAAACAAATGATGTCTAAAATATAATTTCATTTCATTTATTATATTCCATTTTGTCTCCTAACCAAGAAATTTAAGATAGAGAATCAAGCATTAAGCATGTTTTGACCCAACACAAAGCTCTAAGGCCCCGTACATATTGGATGTAATCTTCCAGTGATCCATAGTTTCACAATTATGTGATGCTGAAATCCTGGATCAATTCTAACAAGTTGTAATTGAGCTAAGTAATGTTTTTTGGAAAATTTCAACTCATGGCCCAATCATTGTAGGCTTGCAGTGCAATGAAGAATGGTTCATGTTGATTATGAAAGGAGGAATGACCAAAAGTGGAATGAGAAAGAGCTTGAGTACCTGTTTATGGATTTATCTTCCTTAATTGGGTTTTCTTTTGACCTACAAGAAATAACTCTTCTACCATTGACATTGGGCTATGGAAAAATAGTTATAAATATTTTAAGCATGTCCCATTTAATATGAAAATAATAGAAAAAGAAACTGAAAGCACACAACAGAAACAAAAGAAATGCAAGAAGATTAGTGGAAAGAGACACTAAGAGTATAAGCATAATCAACCCAATAAACATGTGATTCTAGTTCTACAACTCATACTCTTAACTATATCTATAAGCCCTTTTATGACCTTATTACAAGTATTTCAGTTCAGGAATATCGCTTTAGGGTGACTCTTGCAATTGGAGGTATTTAGACCCCCAAGAAGCAAATGCTATTTCACGCACCTGATCCATTGAGAGATTTAGCACTTGAATATTGTGTGATCCACTTCAATATTAGGAGGAACCTACGAATAAGGGAAAATTCTAACATGGACAAGATCCATAAAGTAAAATCACCATGTGCACATAAAAAATTTCCCAAGAGAAACCAATGCGTTACCCTAAAAGAAGATTATCACACCAATTACAGGTGATAATTGATCCACACATGCACATTAATGTTAAATTGACTAGTGAAGTCCCAAGAATAAACCTACTTCTGGCAAAAAACGTCATATGGGTATTCAAATGGCATCTAATAGCAAGAGTATGATCACCAACCAATCTCCTAGTACAATGTAGAGTTAAAAAATTTCATTGTTCATGTGTTTATAGCCCACTTGGCAGCAATCTTACATCTGAACATGAATAATGCAATCCAAATAATTAGCCATTTTCGGAGTATCTCATTATACAATAGTTCAACACTTAATGATCTTTTCTAGAGATATATATACCAATCTAAATGCTCAAAATTGTTAGTTCATATATTACATCTTGTGATGCTTCTTCTTTGAGGCTTTCATCAAGATAAGATACAACACAACACAATACAATACAATATGATATGATATAATATCAACAATATTGAGTATTTAAACTAATAGATATATCTCTAGGAAGAGAACACGAAGAAGATGGCAATTGAAGTATTATGGTGTATATAGATGAATCCAAATGACCATCCTTCCATGAAAAAATTCTAGGAGATGCTATTTTCTTAATGTTTCCACCCAAGCCTTCAATCTGCCTTCATGATATCTCATTAGAGGGTCAAGAGTATGATGGTACCATGGCTGCACAAAGATCCTCTTGTGATGTAATGGATTCCACCATCATCAAGAGATATAGCACCTATGCACTCAAATCAACTTTCCTCATGGACAATGTGCATGAAGTATTTTTTGAGGTTCTTTGAAAATGTACCCTGCTATATTATTCATCATACTTTTGGGATTCATTTATCATCAAAATGGATTTAACCTATGCCAACTACAATTATGGACTTGTACAATGGCATTATCTGCAGTTTAAAATTTCCTTAATCCTCCTACCACTAGATGTAACATATCCTAAAATTAATGCATTTCTGTTTATAACATTGGACCAATTGAAGATTGACAAATTAATTTCTCTTGAAAAATATAATGCATGTAACTACAAAATTACCATATATTCACATCAAGTATATTCTCTCATCCTCTAAGAAAATTAAATGGTTATAGTGATATGAGGCATTGCACGAGGCACAGTAGGGCTACTACCTTCAATTGGTAATCTATCAACTGTAACAGCAAATAGAATAAAATACCATAACTCAACTGATATTAACTCTCTTGTTTGAAGGATCACTTCTTTCTTTTTCTTTCAAGAGGACATCCTAAAACTAGTATTCACAATTACATCTCCTGTTTGGGACACCAACACTGTATAAAAGAATGCAGCAAATTAATAATTTATAGCCTCCGCAAAATGAAGGGATGGAATTCTTTAAAGTGACAAGCAACCACTTAAGTTGCCATGGAATCATTTGAGCACATCAGTCAGGAACTGTTGGCCACAGACGGAACTACAGGACAGAGGTGATTGGATAATTCTAAGAAGAATAATATAACTGTTTATTTCCCGCTTTAATTGTGAAATGATGCAACCTGGAACTAACAATTCAGCTTACCAGAAAGTAATGCAATGTTGTAAGAAAGACCTCAATAAGTACACATACCTGCAAGAAGTAACCATGATAATGAACTACATATGAACTAAGTGTTGAAGCCTGATCTTCCAATTAAATGATATTTGATTGTAAGAAGAAATAGCTAATTCACATGAGGAAGCATCTTACAATAGAAGAGTTGAAATTCAGACCATTCCCTTGGTACACACCTATCGAATAACCAACTTCAGGGGGAGAACAATCAGCCGCAATGTCATATTCATGGATCCAAATTAAATCAGTTCACTTAGTTTCAACATACATCATCAGAATCATTTTTCTGAAACCAACAAAAACAAAGAGAATTTCATGGATGTAGAAAGTTGATATTTATGTCTACAGAAGGGAAATGAAGGTTGTGCTACCTGTCCAACTGAAAGTTAGCAACTGATGGCATGCTGCTCCTTAATTGATCATGGATGAAGAAGAATCCTCCAGCTACATGTTCAGTGCTTCTTCTGACCAGAAAGAATGGCGTTTCAAAAATAGTCTGACCTCTAAGGATGTCTATCTCAGGGGTCAGGAATATAAGACAACAAGATATATGTCATTCAGGATAACCTTAAGACTAATGCTCAATATTTGTTGAATGGTGGTGAGCACCATCAACCAAGAAGATGGCTTTCATCTACAACATTGAAGTTATAATAGTGTCCCTAGTTCAAGAAACAAAAATGGAGCTAATAACGTGAAGCACACCAAAATCTCAAAAAAGGAGCACAACACTAGCATCACTTCACTTGCTCATCACCAATAATCATTGCATGAGCACATCCCATCCTTGAAATGGTGGAACAGATTCAAGTCTCTTAACACAATCTCTCCACCTTCAGCCATTGAAATGTATTTGAGTGCAGATTGACAGTCACCACAAACATGAAGACTTTTAAATATCCCGATTGGTTTGGGCTTAGATGTTCTTATGAGACCAAAAGCAGCAGCAATTTTTTCAGTATGATGCATCAAATATTTTTCCTCCTCTGTATCATGCAGAACAAAGCCAGTATTAGGGACATAACCTAATTTCTTTACTTCAGACATTAACATATCCAGCTTGTCATAAATCTCCTGTGCCTGTGGATGCGAAGTAGCACCAACATGGATCTTATACACCACGGTTTTTTATCTCAATCCAGCTATATCCTGCTTCTTTAATCAGGTCTTTCATTTTCATCTCTTTCCTGATATCTGCCAATTCTTCCCATCTTTCCTTGGAAGCATACAAGTTTGCCAATACGACATATGCAGCAGGATCATTAGGTTCATGCCCAAGGATCATCCTTGCCACTTGTTGTCCAAGCTTAATGTCACCATGGACTCGACAAGCTCCAAGAAATGTATGCCAAACCAGGGCATTTCCCAAAACAGGCATTGAGTTAATGAACTGCAAGGCTTCAAGAAGAAATCCTGATCGACACAGTAAGTCAACCATACATGCATAGTGTTCCATCTTTGTTACAATTCCATAGTCTTCATACATTGACCTAAAGTGTTCCCATCCCTCATTAATTAGTCCAGCATGGCTACAAGAACATAGCACTGCCACATAGGTGATCCCATTTGGGTTTACCTCAGCCTCAAGCATTCTATGAAATGTGTCCAATGCTCTCACTGCAAGGCCATGTCTTCCAAAACCTGCAATCATGGAGGTCCAAGATATAACATCTTGATTTTCCATATCGTTGAAAACTTGATAAGCAATTTCAACCTCTCCACACCTGGAATACATAGATATCAAAGCATTGGAAACACATTCATTCTTCTAAAATCCAGAAGCTAGCACCCATGCATGGATTTGCTCACCCTGGAAGGTAGCCCCTACACTAGCAGCTCCACTCAAGAGGCTCGCTAGTGCAAAAGCAGTAGCCCCAACTTTCCTATCTCCAGTTTCATGAAAGAGTTCAAATGGCTCTCCAAAATAGCTTTTGCCATACACATCAACAACAGTATTGTAAGAAAAATTTTTGAATAGCGCAGAAAAAGCCATCTGAGCATCTTCCATTTTCCCTGACCGCTCATACAAGCTAATTACAGAGTTTCCAATACAGCTATCACTTTGAAGACCCAGCCTCACTGCACACGAATATATTTGTCTACCCAACTCAACATTGGAAAAACTAGCACATGCCTTTAGAACACTAGACAGAGTGAGATGATTCAGCTGTCTTGGACCCTTAACCATTTCCAAAAAGAGTTGAATAGCCTCCTTATTCTCATCATTCTGAACATGTGCAGTGACCATTGCTGTCCAGGACATCACATTGTGGTCTTGCATCCTATCAAACACCTTTCTAGAATCATCCAAACATCCACCAACCAAACATTTTGCATACATATCCAACAAGCAACAGCCAATGTAAACTTCCAGTGCCAATCCAGTCTAAACAGACCAAGAATGCAATTGCTTCCCAAAAGACAACCACCCCAACTCCAAACACGCCTACAAGACAGCACTAATCGTGAACCTATCTGAAGCAACTCCCTCCATTAACATATCCACAATCAGACAGCAGCTTCTTCATAACCCAACTGCATACACCGGGTAATCGTCAGCATCCAAGTAATCACGTTTCTCTCAGACATTTTATCGAACAACTTATACGTTGTATCCAAATCAGCACTAACTTTCACATACATATCAATCAACGTGCACCCAACACACACATTGGAGTTGATTAACCCACCTTTCACAATAGCAACATGAACAACATTCCCAAACGACAAATTCCCTGGGACTGAACACGCCCTTGTAATTGCCGAATAGCAAAATTCATTAAGCAAATACCCACCTTCAAGCATGTTTATAAAAGCAGTAATTGCATCAAATTTCATTACATTATTCACAAAACAAGACATAAGCGCACTCCAAGAAACCAAATATTTTTTTATCTCCCATAGACTCAAAAATCCCAATCGCCATTTTAGGGTCATTACATTTGGAGTAGAAATTAATGAGGGAATTGAGAATAACCGAGTCGAGTTCCCCATGAGGTATGAGTGGACGCGGTGGCCGAGGGCGAATTCGCGGGAGCGAGTGCAGGCGTTGAGGAGGAGAGAGAGTGCAACAAGGTAAGGTTGGGTCCCGCTGTTGGTGGCGGAATCGAGAACGGAGATTGCTTGGTGAAGGCGGCCGTTGTTGAGGTGGTGGTGGTGGTGTTTTGGCGGGAAGAGAATTTGGGAGGAGTGAGAGCGAGACATTGTGATGGCTAAGGGATCCTGACGGAGAGAGTCATCCATTCATTTGATTTCACTTCAGTTTCACACAGAGCATTCCTGGAACGCTATAAAAGAAAATGTTACTATTTGGTACTTTCGAATATATAAATATGTCTTATGCAATTATATCCTAATATTGTGAACATAGGTCTCTTAAACGAGGTGAATTAAGTTTATTTCCGTTCTGTCAAAAGTTGTACGTGCAACAATTGAAGAAAAAAAAATTTATAAATATGTAATATATTCAAGAAATATAGTATACCTAAATATAACATGTTAATACGATTATATATATGTGCTAAAAGGTTTTATTGATAGTATATTATCTATTACTATATTTAGTATAATGGTAAATACTAGTGATGTAAATTATAATTCTAATGCCTAATACCTCTATAATTATTTTTTAGTGCATCAATATACATAGATACTATACTATTGATGTAAATTATGATTTTTTTTTTTAATTAAGAAAGTAAGAGTTAAATATCTATTAAATAATCTAAGCTCTCGAGCAATAAACCATACAAGATTAACTTATTACAATTGAGGGGAGGGGGAAAATAATTAAGAACTTTCCCAAAAAATTATTATTATTATTACTTTCCATAGACTACTCAAATTATTTTGACTTTAGGTCTTGACACTTATTGCACCCAACAGATGTATAGCTGTTGGATTAATTTTCTACCACCCTAATTCCTTTGAGTAGCAACACTGTTAGTGCTAAGTAGGTGAAATGATGAACCATTGTATTAATTACGATTGTAATGTTAGCAATGCATATATATAAACTTAGAATAGTATAGTAGTACCTTTAGCTATAATTATGACAATATATGTTATGGATTTACAGTTTGTAGAGTGATTGCAACTGCTTCGTTCCCTATCATTAGTCTTATTAAACTTGGCTAAGTAATCCTATGAGACATGTGTTGCATCTTATTATAATTAAATCTAGAGCGATCAAAACTTAGTGCACGACCAACGTACAAAACCCTTTCGTATACTTTTGTTTAAGCAAAATGACTCAAGAAAAGGTTGTGATAAGATTAAAGTTAAGTTTGAAGTGTATCATGAGTAGGTTTAACTTTAACCTCCACGAAGACTTGAAGTTAAGGTTACTTATTGTACAACCAAGGCTTAAGGTCATATCATCACATATGTAAGGATAAACACCCTCTTAAACCTACTTTTAGCCCGTGTGATCCTTAAGGTTTATTGCTATCATCATTAGAGCAAAAAAGTTTTTAATAAAAAAAAATTCTTTTAGCCTACTTAAACCCCCCACCCCAAATTTGTTCACCACCATTACCACCTCCTTGCTTAATGATTGCTATCTAACTTTGATATAACCTTATATTTACTAATCTTACCAAATTTAGACTATCCAACACCATCATATGTTACTAAGTCTCAAAGTTAAAGCCTTAGTTACCATCCTTCCAAGTTTTCGTAGATTAAGAAGTTTATGATCAAGAAGAGAAGATGTTAAGTTGATTTTTCTTAAGAGGATTTCTAAAATTTTAATAGGTATATTAAGAGTCATTCCTAAATCTAGAGAAAGGATGAGATAGTTTTGCCGTAATCTCATTTACTTAGAATATTTGATATTTACCTTAAGATACTAGGGAGTTGTAGGCTAAGTCTCCCTTTGTGCACAATTTTCATCATCTCTAATTCAATCTATCTACCTTCTACACCAAAATTGCCTCCATCTATCCACCATCTTCATCATTGTTACAAATCAAGCTTGTTGTTTCATTACTAGATGGTTTCTAAATGTCTCATAGTTGTTGCTTACGTCTCCATTACTGGTGTAGGTTGTATTTCTCTCTATCCTTTAAAAAAAAAAAAAGATTAGTTTTTACTTTTATGTGGTTTTTTTTAAATAGTCAAGAGACTAATTTTTCATTCTTATTAAAGCATATTTTCTAAAGGAGATGTTTCAACCTTTAGTTTGGAAAAGAAATGTGTCTATTATGGATTAGAACTTTAGACCCCTACACTGAAACAATTTCATGTGAATGAATTTCAATGGTTCTAATTGAAAAAAAAAAAAAAAAAGGAAAGCATCCTATGATTTGCATCATCTTGCCTACTTGATATTTTACTTTGATAAAGTGATAGTTTCTTTTCAAGAAATGATCTAGCCTTAATGCAACCTCAATCTCATTGGATCATTTTCGATGGCATTGAATAAACTTACACACTTACACCTCAACTTTCAACCTAAAGCAATTATTCTCTTTTATTATGCTTAAAGAATTAGGTAGTCTGTAGGCAAAGTCCAATTAAGTCATTTAATGAAAGAAACTAACTATATAAAGGATCAAAAGTTTGGGATCATATCTTTAAATAGAACCATCAACACGATAACGTACATTTATAAATTACAACCCTTATTAGACATGTGACATTTATAAATTTTGCAACATGTATCCAATAAAAGCAACAACCCATAAAAATGTGTCAAAATTAGCCTAAACTAAGTTTGAAACCCCATACTTAGATTCGATACACATCTTGGATTCCAATGAAGGAGTTAATGTGAGTTTATCCATGCAGTTATGCACTCTTCAAATGGGAATTTATTTTATAAAAGATCCTAACTTTTGTGCTTTGGTAGGTCTTCGAGATCAACTCCATAGACATTTTACTGGAAATGCATATGTGGTTGCTTTAAAGTTACTAGCTAAGACATAAAAAGGACATCTGACGATTTTTCTAACGCCATTGCTAAGGTATCAACTTTTCTTTATATTAAACAAATTGGCATCAGATAAAAGCAAACATTTGACTTTTTCTACATAGAAAAGACATAAAGATATCAAGATGTTTTAGTGTCCACATAATATACTCTTCCCAAATTCTCAAAATATGTTGGAAAAAAGATTCATTATGAGTAAGATATCATATATAATACTTAATGGTAAACAAGATCTAATAAAAATTTGACATTTTATCCATCATATTAGAACATTTACCATTGATCATTACATATATAAAGAAAGCCAAAGAAAAAAAAAAAGAATATTCATGATAAGGTGTGTGTATCGAAGCTAAGAACAGATAAGATGACTAATCATAAGGATGGATCTAAGCTTACCGAAATCTTGAAATAGGTGATTATGAAAAGCACGAAAGAACATAAATAAATGAAAGTAAGCAAATCTATGAATAGCTCTAAAGGATATGATGCATTAGTGGAAATTTTGAGGACTTACGATACAGCTCGATATGATACACGAGTTGGTCCAATAAAGTTACTCGTCACCTAATATTACTTAAGGGTTAAGATAAGAGTGAGATGAGAGTAAACAAGTAATGTTTACACAAGGAAAAATGTCCAATATATTAATGTTAATTTGATTATTGCGGCTATATGTACAATAGATATTTATACTTGAGAAGTTAGGGCAACCTACCTAAAAAAGAAAGGACAAAAAGAGTATTGTCCCAAAAAAGTAATGTACAAAGTATACAAAAAGTAAAAATGAATATTCACGGAAAAGCAATTATTACAATAATAGATTTTACAAGTGGTCCCAGACATATAACAATGATGCATTAATGATGTTGGAGGATATAGACCAAGCAGTATGAGCTAGTTGGGTAGCCGAGCGGGGGTGCCGAGTAAGAATGAACTCATCTAAACAGGAGTGGCTATAAACTTATGGGATGTCTCTACCTAGCTTGTTTGAACAAAGGTGTGATTAAGGGATAGTTTAAGGTTAAAACCTTAAACGACCTCAAACGAAGTTTGCTTGGTGGTGTCATGCTTCGTTCAGTTGTAGGTGAATTTACCATAGGTAGACAAACATCCCAATCAGTTAGGTTCTTCCCTACTACAGCTTGAAGCAGTGATCTTAAAGTACGATTAACTACCTTTGTTTTGCCATTAGTTTGGGGGTGATAAGAAGTACTAAATAGTAGTTTGGTCTCCATTTGTCACCACAAGGTCCTTCAAAAATGGCTCAAGAACTTGAGATCTTTATTAGAGGTTACACTTTTCGGCACGCTGTGTAACCATATAATCTCTGCAAGAAAAGAGAAGCAATAACCAAAGTATTATTAGTCTTAAAATGGGGCACAAAGTGTACCATCTTACTAAATCTATTCATAACAACCATTACAAAATCTTTGCTTCTGGCAGTTCTTAGTAATCCAAGAACAAAGTCTATATTCAACTCGATCTATGGTCTTATTGGGACAGGCAAAGGCATTATTCTCCCTTTTTTAACTTAACACTTGGCCTTCTAGCACACTATACAGTGTCGACAACTCGATATGTGCCTTGCCTCATTCTCAGCCAAAAGAATCGTTTAATCAGTAACTCATATGTTCTTCTCTCTCCAAAATGTCCGGAGAGTCCTCTATTGTGGGCTTCTTTGATAAATAACTCCCGTAGCAAACAGGTCAATACGTACAATTTCCCACTTCGAAATAAGTACCATCTTCCATATAGTACTTGTCCACTATTCTTCTATTGGCACAATGCCTAAGTATGGTTCCGAAGTGTAGATCTCTAGAATATTGTCCCTTAATGCTCGCAAACCTAAACAATCCGATCCGCAGTTTGATCAGAAGTATATGTCTTCTTAAAAGAGCATCTGCAACCATGTTGCTCTTTCCTTATTTGTATTTTATTACAAAATTGAAACCCTCAAGGAACTTAACTTATCTCTTTTATCGCTTCGAAAACTTAGTTTGATTTTCGAGGTACCTCAAGGATTCATGGTCATTATAGATGAAAAATTCTCTTGGCAATAGACAGTATTGCCATACTTGGAGTGCTTGGATAAGAGAGAAGAGTTTTTTGTCATATACGGAGTAGTTCAGTTGAGGTCCCCTAAGCTTTTCACTATGGTAGGTAATTGGTTAGCCTTCTTGCATTAAAATAGTGCTTATACCAATGTCGAACACATTACACTCTAGCTTGAATATTTTTTCGAAGTCAAGTAATGCTAGTATAGGTGCAGAAATTGATCTTTCCTTTACCTCGACAAAGTTTTTCTCCCCCTTTTCTCTTCATATGAATTTGGTGCTCTTCTTCATCATCTCGATAAGGGGTATGGCTGAGGTGTTGAAATTCCTTATAAACCTTTTGTAAAAGAATGCCAGTCCATGGAAACTTATCACCTTTACACAAGTGGTTAGAGTTGGCCACTCGACAATTACTTAAATCTTCTCATCTTCCACTTGTAAGCCTTCTCCACCAACTACATAACCTAGAAACACCACTTTCTCTTAACAGAAGCAACATTTCTATAAATTGCTGAATAACTTCTTGGCTCAAAGGACATCTAATACGACACTGAGATGTTCATAGTAACTCATCATGTTGGTACTGTATAATAGGATGTTGTCAAAGTACACCACGACACACTTTCTTATCAGATTTCTTAGCACATGGTTCATTAGTCGTATAAAGGTACTCGAGGCATTTGACAAGCCAAATAGCATGACCATCCACTTGTGGAGTCTATACCAAGTTTTGACTACAATCTTTCACTCGTCTTCTGGCCTCATTCAAATTTGATGGTAGTCAGATTTCAGATCTATCTTATTGAAGACCTTATCTCCACTCAGTTCATCCAGCACGTCATCCAACCTAGGGATAGGATACCTACATTTGATCATAATCTTGTTTACAGCTTAGATTCAACACACATCCGCTAGGTATCGTCCTTTTTTGGCATTAGGAGTGTTGAAACAACACAAGGGCTGAGGCTCTCCCTTACATAACCGTTTTCCAATAATTCATTGACTTACCTTTGAAGCTCAATAGCTTGTTTGAGATTCATTCGATAAACTGATTTGTTTGATGGGGCAGTGCCAGGCATCAAGTAAATGCAATGTTCTATGCCTTAGACAGGGGGTAACCTCTTGGGTAACATTTAGGGAACAAATCAGCATATTCATCAATAACTCCCTTACTTCCAAGAGTAATTCACCCTACTCCCTCAACTTTAATAATCCCTTAACCAACATGAAGGTTAGCTATAAGCCTCACAACCAGTCACTCAGGGTTTCGACCGGCTAAAAGATCTAATCGAGCCTAAATTATAAGCAAAGCTAGAAATATTAGTAAATGATTCCGTAAGTTTGAATTTAAGAAAATAAGTAATAAAATAAAAGAATATAAAAATTCTAAATTTTAAGTATATAACTCGTTATTTATCGAAAATGCGTAAAATGCATTCCGATAATTAACGAATCGTTAGAGATAAATTATATGTGTACTAAAAATCATAAAATAGCCTAAATAATATTTAGGAATATTTATTTGTACTATATATGAATTTACATGTATGTACAAATATGCGTAATTACTTAAAATATGCAAAATATGATAAAATAATAATAAATAATTAAAGAAAATTCATAATTAATTAAGGAAAAATCAAGAAAAATATAGAAAAATGAGGAAAAGTCTAGAAGTGGGGCGTAGCAATATGAAATTGAAGAAAAAAAATCAACCAATTAGAATGTAACAAATAGAAAGTGAAAAAAAGAAGAGATAAGGCAATTGTCTTGTCTCATTAATGCACAATAATTCCCATAAAGCTCTATAAATACTCCAAATTTTTCAAAAGCTCATTTGGTCAGTTTGGAGAGTAAGAAAAATAGAAAGAGGCAAAATTGAGAGAAAAATTAGTGTTCGAAAAAAAAAAAAGAAAACTATGCAGTTAAGGTGTGTAAGGAGAACCCAGACCTGACGAGCAGCTGATGTAAGCCCTAAAGTTAAGTCAAATGACCGTAGGATTGAACTTAGAACACAAGATTTAGAACGATCGGTTAAAGGATCCGATTAAACCCAAATTATAAACTATTGATAGAAAAATTAGTAAAAACGATCCCGTAAACTTGAATTTAAGAAAATAAGTAATAAAATAGGAAACTATAAAATTTTCAAATTTTAAGTATAATAATTGTTAATTATTGAAAAGGGCGAAAAATGTAATATAATAACTAATAAATCACTAGAGATAGATTATATATATACTAAAAATTATAAAATGACCTAAATAATAATTAGGAATGTTCACATGTACCTCACATGTATTTACGTGTAGATAAAAATACGCGAAATTATTTAAATTGGCTAAAAACTTAGTAAATAATTAAAGAAAATTATTAATTAATTGTGGAAAAATCAGAGGGATAGCGAATAATGAAAATATCGTCATGGCAAGTTAGGATCTAAAGAATAAAAATTAGCCAATTAGAATCAAGCAACACATAAGTCAAAAATTAAGGGATTTAGACAATGTCTTATCTAATTTAATACATATTAATTTCCACTAAGCTCTATAAATAGGGAAAAAATTCACAGAACTCCTTTGAACAGTTAGGAATTAGAGAAAAATAGAGAACTTCGAAAATTCAAGAGAAAATCCAAAAAAATAAAAAAGAAAAAGAAACTGTGTAATTGAGGCTAGTGAGCTAAACCTACACCTCACCACCACCACCACCCCACTCCAGACCCACCGTCTAGGCCGGCCGACATACTTGGACCGGAGTTGGACAGCCAAAAGGCATCAAACCGAGTGAGTCCCTTATTTGTCCTGATTTTGTATAATTTCGTAAAATTAGTTATTTGCTCAGAAAATTATGAAACTTGTTATTCTGAGGTTTTATTGTATGTAGATTTAGGGAAAAATAGTGATTTAGTTTAATCACGTCTGAAAATATAAGATTTTTAACAAATTGAGCAAAACCGAGTATGATTAGAATTAGAAATAAATAGGCTTAGGAGTATAGTTTGGAGCTCAATTTTTTTCTATAGAATGCTTATGTGATATAGAACAGTGCTATGAAGCCATTTTTTTAAGATTAATTTTTGAAATTTTTAAATTAATTTTTAGCCTTAAAATGATGGAAAAATTGGGTAATTTTGGGTTAATTAGGTGATTAAGACACTAATTACTGATTAGATAGTACTTAGATGTTTAGAGATGTTAATCTCTGATGTGGAAACCTAATTCTAGCCTTTGGAGTATTAAGTGTAATTAATTTAAGAATTAGGTAGTAATTGTAGGAAATTAGAAATATGTGAATTGAAAATTTAATAAATTTGAAAAATTAAGTTTATTTAGATAATATTATAATAAAAATCAGAATATATTAAATCTGAAACAAAAATTTAATTGTATAAAAAAATGTAAGATTTCTTCACATCGGAAATAAATCTGATACCCCAATTAGGATAAGCGTGTACCAAATAGTTTATAATACTAAATTAAGACCCAATAGGATATTAGAATACTCAAGCTTAATGTGATTAATTTTACATTAAGATTTGAGCATAGTTAAGACTTAGGAATCAAAACTAGAATCTAATTTAGGATCCAAACCCCGAAATAGAGTACAAATAATCATTAGTACATAATAGGTATACATGAAAAAAATGAGTTAAATTATAACTTAGAATATGAATCCTTAAAGTATAAGTACTAAGAAGACCTATTTGTATTATAGGATACCCAGAGACGAATCGGTTTGCGACTAAGTGATCAGGCGATTGAGGAATTCCAAGTAAGTTGGGTTATTACTTATTATAATAGAGTACTATTTGTATGGTACTCGGAGATTTAGGATTGTATATGGTTATGATTGTAAGTAGTTTACGCATGTGTTTGATGTATATGAATTCGTGCTGAAATTTTGGTATGATTGACTTTGTGATATGATTGAATTGGTGTGAATTGTTTGAAAACCCTAAGCGAAATTTAATCTTATTCAACTTTAATGACCTAAAATGTCATGCATTGCAACCCGTTAGGGGGTCATTAGGATTCTTCAACCAAATACCGACCCTTTCGAAAGGGATAGTGCAGAATTGCATAATAGTCCCTTCTTCATCCTTAGTCGAACTAAGTGACAGGAGAGGAGGTCGCAGCGAGGGTGAAGTCAATGATTCGAAGGTAATCGCGGGAGGAGCGAGGTCTCCATTGCACAAGCTTAGGTTTGGTTGTGAGCTACTACATAACATGGAAACTCTTTAACCCGAATTAAAGAGAGTGAAATTTCTCTGATTTCACAATGGACCGGACTACGTTGTGCGATGACACTTGATTGTTGCATTGCATGAAAATAATTGCTTGATAATCTTGTTTGTGCTTGTATACATTTATGAGTCTCCATTTCAACTTACTAAGCTGTAGTTGCTTATACTCTTATAGATCATTTTGCAGGTCCTGATTTCTGAACATTTCAAGTATTATGCCGCCTTACAATTACCCAGAGGTTAGTCCTTTTGAACCTAGGGGTGTGAGGATCAATTTACTTAGTAGTGAAGTGTAGCTAAAGTGTTCTTTATAGTTAAGGATAAAAGACTGATAATTATTATGTAATTTAGTGAACTATTGTGTTTATGTAAAACTTCCTAGGAAGTTACGTTGACTTTACATATAATTATATATGTTTATTCAAAATTTGTAATATTTATCATAATTGTAGTTAAAATTTTAAGCAGATTGTTTACTTCAAAGCGAGAAGTCGTCGACGCCTTGTGTAGATCATGTCTCTGGTAGGCATTGTAAGGCCAGTTACTATCATAGAATGGTTTACACGGCGAGACTGTTGCGACTCTGCGACTTCGGGGCGTAACAACTGGGAGTAGATGGCCACCACCACCATATGGTGGTGGTAGTGCTTAGGTGGTCCGATACACCCATGGCCATTGACGGTGGCCGGAGTCACCTAAAACGATGAGTTTAATTTCCAGCCCGATTTTGTTTAATTTTGTAAAAATATTAAATATTCTTATAAAATTATGAAACTTGTTATTCTCGAATATTTTTGTATGTAGTTTTTATGAAAAATATTATTTTGATGAAAATATGTCTCATGATATATGGTCCTTAAGAAATCATGTACAATTGAACATGTTTCGGTTTAGAAATAAATGACCTTAGGAGTATGTTTTTTAGCGCAAAATTTTTGTGTAGACTACCTAGATGATACAGAATAGTGCTATGAAGCTCGTTTTCAAAAATTAATTTTCGAAATTTTTAGATAATTTTTAGGCCTTAAAATGAGGCATAAAATGAGTAATGGTTAATTAAGTAATTAAATGGTTAATTACTGATTTAGTGAATAATTATATGTTTTAGGATGTCAAAATCTGATGAAGTATGATACTTGTAGCATTGAGGATATTATATGTAATTATTAGGTTAATTATCTAGTAAATAAGTAATAGGAAAAAATTGTAAATTTTAAGTTAATTTTGTAAATTAGGATAATTAAGTATAAAATCTGATTTAGGATGAATTTAGATATTTTGAAATGATAATTGATGTTTAGAGATGGTAATTAGAGTGATAAAAATATTATATATGTATTAATTGTAAATTTTAAGTTAATTTTGTAAATTAGGGTAATTAAATATAAAATCTTATTTAGGATGAATTTAGATATTTTAAAATGATAATTGATGTTTAGAGATGGTAATTAGAGTGATAAAAATATTATATATATATTATGTACATAATAAGTAATAGTACATAATACACAATCATTAGAAATATAATAAATAGAAGATATTAGAATAAAAATTGATATTATGATAATAATAAAAATATATAATAAATCTGATAGAAAACTTAAATTTATGTAATTATATGAAAAATGTAAAAATTTCTCACATCAGGAGTAAATTCGGTATACTAATATGGATTTAATTGTATTGGGTGGAATAAAATACCTGACTAGGGGTAATGATGGTATTTAGGATATCGTGAAGTAATATGATTAATTTTACATTATGAGTTGAAACGAATTTTTAGGGTTCGGGTATAAAATAGTACTTCAAAATCGAAATCGAAATCGAACTGCAACCTAATTTAGAAATCGATGTGGAAATTGAATCCGAACCTAACCCTAAACCTAGAATAATTGTAAAAGATATGAGAATCTAGATAACTAGATATATTAAACCCTAAACAAAACATAATAATAAGCATTATAGGATAAAACCAACTTATAATAGTTATATGAAAACCTGAAACCACGTTTGTGTTATAGGGATGATCGACGATGGCCTAAGCGAGTTGGACCTCGAGTGAATGAGCGAGGAGTCCAGGTAAGTTGGAATTAATACGTTGCTGTATTTTAGAGGCTTGAGATTATGCTTGGTTGTGCTTGTTAGATAGTTGGTTATGTGCATGTACTTGATTATGAGTGATGTTATGATTCCGTTTGTTGTTCTGACTTGTATTGTATGATTTGTATGAAATAATTAATCACCCTAAATTGGACCTAATCAAATATACGACCCGTAATCATAATTGGACCTGCATAGCAACCCATTAGGGGAAACCTAGGACTCTCTGGCCAAATACCGACCCCTTCGAAAGGGATAGCGCATAATTGCGTAATGGTCTCTTCTTCATCCTTAATTGAACTAAGTGACAGGAGAGGAGGTCACAGCGAGGGTGAAGTCAATGGTTCAAAAGTAGTCACAGGAGGAGCGGTGTCTCTATTGCATAAGCCTGGGTTTGGTCGTAAGTTTTGCATTAACGGCAACTCCTCAACCCAGATTAGAGCGGGCGAAATTTCTTTAATCTTACAATGGGCCGGATAACGTCGTGCGATGACATTTGCTTGAACATGCTTTACACCTAATAAGTTGATTGATAATCTTGTTATGTTTATGGTATAGTTTTAAATCTTCCATCCTAATTTACTGAACTGTGGTTACTCACATCCCTATAGACGTCGTGTAGGTGCTGGCTAAGAAGCGGCATATAACTACTCTGAAGCTAGCAACTGCTGGATCCTAAGGATTGAGGAAAAACATTTGAAGAACAAACATATATTTTTAAAGTCTAAGCTTTTATTTTAGAATTTTTCATTTCTAAATAATATCACAACTAGGAAATATATTACGATGAAATATTGTAACGTTAATTATAATAACTGAATTTCAATGTATATATATATTTTCTCACTTTCTTAGGTAAATGATTTATTTAAATTATAAACGGTTTACTTCAAAGCGGGTTAGTCGTGGACGCCTTATGTAGATTAAGTCTAGGATAGCGATTGTAAGTCTAACTTCTATCTTAGAATAGTTTACACGGCGGGGCTGTTACAATTCTGTCATGTCGAGGCGTGACATTAGTGCTTTGGCTCTAATAGCCTCTCAAACTCAGTTCTACTCATCATCAGAGTTTTCTTTGATCCTCAAGCAAGTTTTGCTTGCAATTTGTTAACTTAACTTAGTGGCATCAGGTTTGGCGTAATCTTCCTTCTACCCTTCTTAAACACATAGGTGTTCCTATTCCCATCATGTATAACCCTTTGATCGAAAAGCAACGATCAGCCAAGCAACATGTGTAATGCGTACATAGGTAGCACATCACAAAGAATCTTATTAGAGTAATTCCTAATTGAGATCGGCAGTAATATTTGTCAAGTGACATGTAGTGCTCCCTTCTCATTTAGCTAATGCAACTTATATGGCTTCGGATGCATGATAGTCAGCAACTTCAACTTCATAATCAGATCAGCTAACGCCACATTAGTACAACTACCACATGCACAGCTGATCATTCATCTTGTATGTGATATGGAACAAGTTCTCTCTTTGCTCCTCCTTATGTGAAGATTCTAAGCTCATTGCATTTTAGACAACTAGGATCAACTGATCCAAGTCCTCAGCAAACATATCTTCTTTAATCTATGCATTCTCCTATGTGACCTCTTTATGGGGAACACCATCTTCCTTAGGTTCTTCGTCAATGCTATCCACTTTAAGCTTCAAGGTGTTTCCCTTGATGACCATAGTCCTTTGGTTCGGACATTGAGCAACCATATGTCTAAACCCTTGACATTTGAAACATTTGATTTGGCTCATCTTCCTACCAAATCCTTACCCTTTCTCATATGTTTGGGTCGATACGTCACATTCTGTTCAACCCTTTTAGTCAGTCCCGATTTCTACTTGTCTGGTTGCCCCAATACTCGACTGACCTTGGTAGCTTCCCATAATAGGTCGATTTGATTGAACAAGTTGGCTAGTCAGCAATCGGGTCGGTATTCGGCTCCTTTCTTACCTTTCCATTCATTAAGCTATTCGTATGGTCTTATCCATTTTAGTAAATTGTTGTAGTTTCATAATGTCTCAGATGTCACTCCTCAATCTCATAAGGAACCTAAAGACTGTTCATGCTAATGATTCCTCCACTCTACAGTGAATTATAACCATTTAGAACTCCTAGATATACTCATTGTAGACACCTTTTTTTTGCCTACTTTAGAATAAGATAGAAGATCCTAAATTAAGAAAAATGTAAAAAAATAGGAAATTAAGAAAACCCCAAAAAATAAGGAAAATATAAAAATATATAGAACATGGAAAAGTCACAAAAAATAGGAAAAAAATTGAAACAATAGAGGATTTAGGAAATTTAGAAAATAATAAATAAGTTAGAATCTTTAATTTAAATAAAATAAGAAAAGGGTTGTTGAATCCAGTCTTAGATTTGAATATAGTCATTAAACCTATGCTTAGATTTGAATCTAGCTTAGGTTAACATTATTCATTTGTACAATTTTGTACATATGGATAAGGTACAGGCTAACAGCTTAATGATTAAACCTATGGACATAGCACTGTATTAGAACTAGAAGTCATGGGTTTGAGTCTCATTAGGCACAAAATGTCTTTCTTTTTTTAAAAGGAAAAACATAATAAGACAGGACTTAATTAATAGGTAGTTAATTTTTTAGTTCTTAATGATAATAAAAATAAAAGAAGAAGTGAAATGTTCGATGCGAACCAGAAACTGGTACATAAATTGGAAAACAGGGCAAAGCCCTGATTGGAGAATAGTGCATCCAGCATGCCCCTTTTATTTTTGGATCGTGCAGCCTATGCCCCCTACCCTCCTTCTTCTTTGCTGATTTTGTACCCAATTTCTAGCTTCTTTCATTTTATTTTTTCATCAACGTGCTGTAACCATTTTGGGGTCATTTTTTACCCCATTTATTACACAATTTCACCAAATTAATGGTAAAATTGTGTAATACGCATAGCCTATTTTTGAATTCACCTCAAAATCCATCCAAATTCAATTATGTTTGTAATTAAAATTAACCTCAAAAATAAAAAAAAATTCATTTTTTGGATCAAAACTTATTAATGAATTTCAACGTTTTTAATTTAAATTTTCTGACTTTCCTAGCTTAAGCCTTGTGAATATAATATAAATTGGCTTTGTTCTTCACTTTTAACACACACAAGCATGAGCACAAGAATCACTCCAAAAAGCACACACACTATCTTTTCTCTCTAGCATGGTTCTTTTCTCTCTCTCTAGGATAGTACCCTCAACGGCTGTTTCGACAAAAACCACCATCACTATTGGATTCCTCACACCCAAAAACCTTAAATTCGACACTTCGATTCGATTTTCTAAGCCAATCTAAGTTGATCAAGTTGAACCAAGCCGACCCTAAGATGACTCGAGCCGACCGAATTTGCACAATTTTATTTATTTATTTTATTTTCTTGTCTTCTATGTAAGTGTAATATAAAAAAAGGAGAAAAATAAAAGAGAAAAGCAAGAAAAAGAGAAGAAAGAATAGTCCATTTTATTGGTACTTTCTTAGAAATAGATAAAATAAAATAAATAAATAATGAGTAAATGAATAAAATTTAACCACTTAGATAAAATTAGTTTTTTTTTTATAAATAAAATAAATGGAATTTTTTCAAAATTAAGATCTTATTTAGAATTTTCAAAAATAAACTTTGATTAGGACTTTTTAGAATAATTTCCTTAAATAATTTGAGATGGATAAAAATGTAAACCCAACCATTTTTTTAAAAGTTAAAATAAATCAACTTGTTAATATTTTCAAAAAAGAATTACGTAAGTTTGATCCCGAATAACAAGTATATAGGTATTTATGAGGTGATGGTAAAAAACGTAAAAAAAAAAACCTTTTTCCTTTTTTAGTTTAAATTATTTATTTTGATTCATTAACTAATGAGTTAATTTTCGCTTGATAGAATAGTCTTTTTTGAAAGGTGATTTTAAGATTAAGATTAAATTTGGAAAGTTAATGGTATCCGTAAGGATTTAAAATTCCTAACCTCCAAACTCTTTTTTCTAGTTTTTAAAACTATTTATAAAATTGATTTTTTCATTAAACTAGTAGCTAAGTTATAAATAATTTACCAAATTAGTTATAACTTAACTCTTTTTCTTGACCCCGATCGGGTGGCGACTCTAAATGATTTTCAAAATAGAAACTAGTCTTCTTTAAACTAAGGGTAGGCAAAAAAATTGCGAACCACAGGTCAAATCGTGAACCAAACTGAAAAATCAATTTTTTTACGAACCATTTGATTTACGGTTTGGTTCAATTATACATAAACAATTCACAGTTCAGTTTGGGGAAGTGAACCGAACCATATTGTTTTGAATTAAGCTAAACTGTACCATTTAATTAAATAAAAAAAATTATGCAATTATTTTGTACTTTTCTATATATTTTTTTATTAATCTTCATAAATTTCATCAGATTTTTCATGTTTTATTATTCTTTATCATAATTTGTATTAATTATTAAGATTAAGTTAAGTAAATTCCATTTGAAATTCCATATTTATTAGAGATAAAAATATTTAGTGAAAATTTGACATAAACTGTGGATCGAACTAAACCGAACCGGTTTTAATTTTATTCGAAAAGTTTACTAACTGAATTGTATGGTTAGGTTCAAATTAAAAAAAAATAACTATTATATTATGTTCGATTCGATAGGGGGGGGGGGGGGGGGGGGGAACCATATCGAACCCCTTTACAAAACCAAACCATGACAACCCTTACTTTAAACCCAGTTGAGGGTTAGTATTAAATAGGTAGAATTTAATATTGATTGGTTTAAAAAAGCCTAATTTAAAAAAAAGGGAAGGAAAAAACCAGCCTTGACACTAGTCAACAATTCAGCCTCGTTGTTTTAACTCTTGTAGCTGAGTAAAAGTGTCTTGTAAATAAGTTTCTAACACAAATCTATTTCCGACCATTCTCTTTATCTCAAGCTAAGTATTAATCTCTCGATATCCCTCTCATCACCTCATGACTTGAAAGTTCTTCCTCTACATAGTAACATATCTTAAGAACTTAATGGTAGTATTCCTCACTTTCTAGTAGTCTTCGTATTCATAATAATCGAAAACATATTCCACCTTCTCCTTCCAATCCAAATAATCATTCACACTTTCAAACCTATTGAAGCTTCACCTGATCAGATGTTCGGGTGCTTAAGTTCACTCTTCTTCTTTTTTCATACTCTTCTTCCTCAACGTAATCTATTTCTCCCAAGTCAATCCTTCTTTTCACTCGTCCACCTATTTTTCTACCTTTAACTTGTCAAATTGAGTTCTAACTTCTAGCAAGTCGAACAGCTTGTAGGGTGTTATGAGCAGTTTCAGCAGGTTTATAAGCCAATACATGAACTGCTTAGGTCAAGTCTATTAGTAGGTTAACTACTTCATTAAGTCTTTCATCCATACTATTGGGGGTACGTAGGATTGTCAACCATGGTGAACAACGTCACTGTTGTCGCCCCCAACACCAACATTGATACTAGGGTTAGTCATTTTCTTAGTAAACTCGATTACAGTCTTCAGATCTAAGCTAAAATTAACACTATTTCTCTAAATCTAACAACATAGCATACTTTCTTCAAACCAGAAACTTAGTAGTTAGTATTACACCAATTAAGCTAACACAAAAATCTATTATATCTTACACACCTAAAACAGAGTACAAATTAGGAATTTTGAGAACAATCTACTATAATCTAAATAAAACCTCTACTTTGATACTAAGATGTTGCATATCGAAGCTAAGAACAAACAAGGCCAGTTGTAGGGATGAGTCTAAGCTTGTCGAAAACTTGAAATGGGTGATAGGGAAGCACACGAAAGAACAAAAATAAATGAAAGTAAGTAAACCTTCGAATAGCTCCAAAGGATATAACGTACCAATAGAACTTTTGAGGACTCACGGCGCAGCTCGATATGACGTACGAGTTAGTTCAGTAAGGTTATTCACCACCTAACCTTACTTAAGGGTTAGGATAAGAGTGAGATGAGAGTAAACAAACAATGTTTATGTAAGAAAAAATATCAAGGGTATTAATGTTAATCTGATGATTGTGGTTACATGTACAGTGGATATTTATACCAAAAAATTTTAGGGCAACCTACCTAAAAAGGAAAAGACAAAAAGGTATTGTTCTAAAGAAGTAATGTACAAAGCGTACAAAGGGTAAAAATGAATATTCATAGAAAAGCAATAATTACATTAGCAGATTCTACAAGTGGTCCTGGAGGCAGCGATGCATTGATGATGCTGTTAAAGGATATAGACAAAACGGTACAAGCTAATTAGGTAGCCGAGCAAAAGTACTAAGTAGGTTTGAACTCATCCGAATAGGAGTAACTAAGGACTCATGGGATCTCTCGCCCTATTGGCATCAATGTTGCCGAGCAAGTATTTGAGTCGGTTGGAGCTAAGCAGTCATAGAGATTGGTTGTTATTAGGGAACTCTTCTAGTTGGCACATAATTTCTAAGAAATGAGCTGTCACTTAGTACAGTGTTGGAAGTTGGTTAATAGTGAAAAGCAACTCGACCTCGAACGGGGTCAATTGAAGCAAGAGGATTCATCTCATCAGTCCTTCTAGTCCTTGGGCTTGGCAATGAGTCAAAAACCTAGAAGTCTAATTCCTATCAGTGTGTGACCGTCTTAAAAAACACTTCAGATCAAAATACACAAAGAGTTCGAGTTACAATCCAATGATTATATAGATATAATGCATTGTATCTTGGAGTAATTAAAATACTAATAGCATGTTTAGTTTAGAGAATGAAATAAGGTCAAAATAGAACTCTTCAAGAATGGAATAAAGAAACAATAACCATTCTTTGTAGTTATTTTGGAATCTCATAAATAGGTATGAAGATATATTATAAAAAGTTAAAGACTATCTATTTCCAAATTTGGAAGTACATTTTGAAACCGAAATTACGATTTTATCCTCACTTCATCAATTACGATTAATTAATATTACTATTATAACTTTCAAACAAATTATAGCATGCAATAATTAAGGGTAATTTTAATTAATTAATATTATTTAAGCTTTAATATCGTTCCATTCCATTCTGTGGCCATCTCTAGACATTGAAAATGATTTATCATTTTGTTCTTCATTTTATGCCGTTTCATTCGAATCTATTCCATTCTAAACTATTTCTTCATAATAGTTGTGACATAAAGGAATTATAATTCTTCATTTTTCAACAATAATAATTCCATGATATAGTCATTTCCCTAACCAAAAATAGGGATAAGGCTTTGTTTGGTTGCCTCTTTAGATTGAAAAGTTCGTATATGCTTTCTATAGACTATTGCATTACAGTCTATGGATAGCTTTGATTAGAGGTATGGATGAGTGCTACTATAGCATAATTTATATATTTATTGTTGTATACAACAACAAATTGAACAGTTATTTTACAAGCAATCTGTCCCATTCAATGCTAATTTTTTTTTTCAATTAGGAAATTTGTAGCAAGTCTAGCAATGATAAGTATCTTAGGGTTAATTATGTTTCTGATATACTAATTTTGACACTGCAACTTATCCATGGACAATACGATTGAAACATTTCTTCAAATTTATGAGGAGTTACTACCGTTAAGATACTCATATTCAGAGATAAATGAGATTACTAGATGATTTATAGATAAATTAGGGCAAGGTTGGCTATAGTACTATATGTAAAGGAGAATTGTGAAGTGTTCCTATAGCAGCAATAAAGATATTAGACCAAACAAAAGCTAATGTCCAAGATTTTATGAATGAAGTGGCTACAATCGGCAAGATTCATCATGTAAATGTTGTGCAACTGGTGTGATTTTGTGTAAAGAAATCGAATAGAGCTCTTATATATGATTTTATGCCAAAATAGGTCCTTAGACAATTTCATCTTCCTAAAGAAAGGACGAGTAATGTAGTATTAGGAGTGTATATATACAAAATTTCATAAGGAATTGCTTGAGAATTAAGTATTTGCACTTTGGTTGTAGAATGCAAATTCTTCATTCTGATAGTAAGTGGCGTAATATTATTCTTGATGAGAATTTTACTCTTAAAATTTTCGACTTTGGCTTAGCTAAAATATTCCCTGTTGCTCGTGACATTGTATCTCTCATAGCAGCTAGAGGAATAGTTGTTTTATAATAATATTGGAAGTGTCTCTTATAAGGTAGATGTATATAGTTCCGAAATGTTGTTGATTGAGATGGTAGTCAAAAGGAGAAATTTTAATATGTACATGAGAAAAACTCTGACGAAATGTTCTGTCTCCTATGGATTTATGAGCTTATCAATCAATGAAACAACATAATATTAAATCAATCTAATTCATGAAAATTTTATGGAGACTTCCATGAAGATGTAGCCTATTGCTCATGTAGCCTATTGTACATCTTGGTTTGGGATTCACATTTATCATTACAATGAATTTGGCTTCTTTCAACTATCATAATGTACTAATGTGAAAAATTTGTATGTAGCATCAAATTTTCTTATTTATATCATCATAGTTTTTAATAATTTTTAGTTCTCTTATATTTTGATACACAACATTTGCCTTTACCAATTTAGTCACTATTGGTTGAAGATTTAGAAAATAATTAATTATAATTTACAAAATTAGGCCATATGACTCAAAATATTACCTCATAATTCCATCTGTGTACATATGACCGTAAGATTCCTACTAATAAGCCTTCAAAATCAAAAGACCAAAATCAAAAGATAAAACTTTTTTAACTTATCAAATTAGTTATGTATTATATGAAAAATGATGATAATATAAAAAAGTGAAAAGTTTCGTGTTTACCTCTTATCTTGGACACCATGAAGGACGAATTTAAGGTTGATACACCGAAGATCAAGTTGTCTCTTTATTAAATCCTACAGAGGGCTTTCATGGGCCTTAAGCCCAATAATTAAAATGGTTTAAATTCTTTGGGCTAAGGTAAAGGACCCAATGAGTTAAGTTTGTAAAGCATCTAGATGATTAAGGGAGTTTTAGTATGATGAGTTTAGAGTAAGACTTGATGGATTAGTTTACTCGATCCAACCTTTCTTGGTTTGACTCATACTAAAATATAAGGCCTTTATTGGGCCTAGACTCATGAAAGGAGTTCACTTAGGATCCATTAATAGGAGAGTTCAATCTTAGCTATTGATCATTATTATGATTTGGCAAATAGAATCAACAATCATTTTTTATAAATAACCCCTTCTTTTCTTCATTTCAACAAGAGAAAGTCTCCCACTAACGTAATTACTTTGTTGAAATTCTACCTCAAAAATCAAACACTTAAACGTCCTAAGAACGCTACTCCATTCTTCATTGATTATAAAGTTTGATGTTATTAAGCTCCTTCACCTATCACCATGTGTGTACTTACCGAGATTACTTACTCCTCCTCCTCCTTATCTTATCTCGCTTGATCATCCCATACATATATTTTAAGTTATTTCCTTAGTCAAGTGTAGATCAATCTGATATCCAATACGCACATGACCTTCATAACTGAACCCTCACACCCCTAAGTCCATATTGCAATTGTTTAATAAAACAAAGTTGATTTTATTCAAATTGTAGCATATGACATTATTTTTATTAAAACTCTAACATGTACAACCATAAAAATAACCATTAAAGTCATGAATAAAATAAAAGGGGAATTCTTAATAGATGTATGAGGATTTAGAGAAAAATTACACCAAAGAGTATAAATTTTCGAGGGTAAATTCAAATAGAGGATTAAAGTTTTAAAATATTTAAATAAGAGATCAACGTTTTGGTGAGTAGTTAAAATAAATAAGAAATGATGGTTATAATACCATTATCTTCATCTGACACAACCATTAAGTGACACGCAAAGTATCCATGGCACATGTATAGCGTACATGTTGCACTTACATGTAAATAAATAGATTAAATAAAAAAATATAAAATTACCAAAATAATTAAAAAATAAAAATAACAAAAAGGAAATGAAAAAGTGAAAATTTTTAAAAATATTAGTGTAAATAATTATAATAAATAATGATATAATTAATTAAAAAATAAAAAATTAAAATAAAAGGAAAAAAGGGCTAAAATTATAAAAAAAAAAAAAAGGTTACCCCTTAGCCTTAAGGTAGTTGGATTGACTAAGAAAATAGTGACGGGTTGTAACCTACCAACTAGTTGTGGGCAGTCACTTATAACCAATTTTTTCAAAAAAGAAAAGAAAAGAAAAGAACACATGGAAATCTGATTAGGTCACATGATCCAATTACAACGTAATTGGATTTCCTCCTCATTTGTTTTTGTTTTTTTTTTTTTCTCTTAATGGCCATAGGTATCCACTCATGGTCGGTTGATGGGTCGCGACCCACCATTGTTTCCTTGGTAGATTTAGCCACCCTAAGGTAAGGGGGAAGCTAGATCCTTTTCCTTTTTTAACTTTTTTTTTCTTTTTGTTTTAGTTTTTTTTTTTTGTTCTTTTAATTAATTACATTATTATATATTAGAATCATTTATACCAATAGTTTTAATTTTTTTATTTCCTTTTTAAAAATTATTTCCCAATTTTTTAAGGTAATTATATATATTTTTATTTTTCTATTTATTTATTATTTATATATATATGTAAGTGCCATGTGTAAACCACTCGGGTGCTATATGTATGCTATGTATCACTTAAATGGCTGCCATGTTAAATGAATGTAACAATGTCGTAACAACATCCCTTATTTTAAGCATTTACTAAAACATTGACTCCTTATTTAGATTTTTTGAAATGTTGATTTCCTATTTGAACTTACCTCCAAATGTTTATACCTTCAATGTAATTTTCCTAAGGATTTGTTAAGATGATTAGTTATTTTCAAGGGAGACAAAAGAAACCATGTACCTATAAGATGTTTCATGATTACTATTATTCTTTACTTATATAACTAAATAGCAATTGGTAATGCATAGAGGAAGACATGAACATCATAAAAATGTCTCTCAAAATTAAAAAAACATAAAAAACTTGGATTGAATTCTAGTATAAGTTTGAAAAACTTAAATGGATAAATTAAAATGGAGAACTTGATTGTTTTTGGTATCGTTTATAGAGAACATGTAACAAGCTTTTCATAATAATAATATTATTATTATATGTTACATGTTAGTAAAACTTCAATTTTATGACTGTAGGAAATTTATGGCATCCTAAAGTTGTATGTCTAAAACAAAGAAATTACATTGTAGATATTGTTGATAGAGCTTTTTGAACATGGGCTCCCTAGGTCTATCTTGACCTCTTTCAGCTCACTCCTTGCAATAGGCCCTCCTTCGCTCAAGCCCAAAATGTAGCATGTCTAACTATTGCAAGCCTCCAATGGTTAGAAGACTTTAAATAACGCCAAAAGATTAAGTCAATAACTACTTCCTACTTATTCGAACTACGTTAAACACCATGATCCTATTCTCTAATATTTGCAGAAGTGGCTTTACCTACTACCTACTCTCCAACCATCGACGCCACTCTTTTATAAATACAAGACCATCGCTTAAGGCAAACAACTTGATACTTTGCACATTTAAGCCTACGAATTGCTCTCAAGTATTCATACTTTCCAAGCATACTTAACTAATTTAAGTATTGGAGTGGCTATACTGGACAATACCTCGGTGTCCCTTCATTATACCCTTTTTTGTAAGCCCAACTACTTATGCAAAGTCTAATCAATATTGACAAGATTCTTGAGACGCCTTTTAGTGTCATCTATGGGAAACTCTAATCCTAATTCCTACCTAAACAAACTAAACACACTAAATACTCTCCCTGAAACATCATGTCTCATATTAACGACTTTGAGAACCCCGAGTTGGTGAATAACCAACTTGTTGAGAATTAGCTCCTTTTAAAAGAAATGCTGGAGGTGTGCTTAGACCTCCCGGTGGACGAATTTGCTACCCAAAACAAGTTGCTCCATGCCCATTTTGAAGAAGTCGGGAGGCGTAGTGCATGAACTCACCCCCTTAAAGCTTCTAATGCCTGTATTAGGGCAAAACAACCACCACCCACAATAACATAATGGTAAGGATCAATAACCCGATCCTTCGATACATTAGCAATCAATACGGTTTATACCTAAGGAGTACTGATGCACTTTGTAGCGCACCAAGTGCATCTGGCTGATGATGCCAACCTCAATGAGCTCTCTACAATCATGAGGAGGCTTTCTGATTAACAAGGGAGAAAGGCAGTTGGTGATGCCTAACTGGTTTCCAGCAATAAAACCTCCTTTACCAGGGGTTTTCAGTATGAAGTGTTGCTTCTTAATAGTAAACTTCCAACCCTGCACTAATATAATGGTATAGGTGATCCTGACAATCACCTCCTCTACCTCCGTACTATCATAAACTTCCACAATCATGGGGACGTCATTATGTGTAAGGCTTTCCTAGGCATTTTAAGTAAAGTAGCTTGGACGTAATTTAACCACTTGCTTGAGAACTCCATCGACTCTTTTAACGAGCTAACACAAAAGTTTAGTCTCCACTTTAAGGCTAGTAAGCTTTCATCCAAGTGTAGACACCTCATTTTTTCAAAAACCTATAAAATCATTTGCAATAGATTTTTAATTACTTAAACATGTTTAGAACTGGGGCATAATGGCCTTAAACAACACTAGAGCTCTTAACGTAAACTAATTCAAAACTACATGCCAGTATTAAAGCTTGAAACCAAATAAAAAATAGGAGTTCAAAATTTAGAATATCATCTTATTATAAAGCTTTTTCAAACTTTTAAGAAGAAAAAAAAAGGTCTTCAAAAGGCAAAGATTTCGCACATCTACTTGGTCTCACACTAGTCTCATATCTAGTTGATTAGGGGTTTTCTATGTCGCTTACTATAGGCATATTTTTAATAATTTATTGGAAGAGGAGGAAGAAAATGTTTAATCAGTTGAAAAGTGCCCATTCACAAAAATAAAATTGTTCCCTCCCTTACCTTAGCCACATCGCAAAAGTTCTCCACCTACACCCCTACATACACACACCAAAAAAAAAAAAAAAAAAAACCTAAGCAAGCTTTCAATTTTTATTTGACGTTGAAAAAGGACTCTTCTTTTTTTAAAAAAAAAATTTGTGCTAAAAAAGTTTGGAAGATTTTGATATGTGATATCTTATGAATAGAGTCCTACATGAATGGAATGTAATACATCGGGCTAAGTAGTAAATAATATATCAACATATTAACCAGAAACTTTTCGACATAGTATGATAACTTTCTACTCATTGTTAGTTGAAAACGCATTTAAAATTGGAAGAAGTTGGGTTATGGGGTCAAAATTCATTAACACATTTTATTTGATTTTTGAACTTTTCAAACTTATTCAATGTTAGTTTACTATAAATAGAATCCTTTATTCATTCCCAAGAACATGGAAGATTGGAAATCATCTCTCTCTCTTGATCTTTAACCCACTCTCTCTTCCTCTCTTTCTCTCTTTAGGTGTCCTCATCCAAAAGCACCACTATAATTGACTTCGTTGTGGTAAAAAAACTAAGGCCTAACCTCCCATTCCATTCCAATAATCACTACGTGCCGCCACCAACAACTACCTTAAGCCACCAACTCCAATTACCACTGAACTGACCACCGAACATTAAGGCATTGAGCCTAACTCCCCCAAGTCCAATATGAAAGACATAAATTTCCCATTCTCCACTCATTTTGACATTGTTATGCGTTTGAAACCACCTTAACCAGTCGTTGCAATTAGCAAAGATGCGTCGACTTGAAGCTAGCTCGGTCTGGTATATTATTTATTTATTCATTTTTTATTTTATTTTATTTCTCATGTATTTGCAAATTGTAAAAAAAAAAAAAAAGAAAAACAAAAACAAAAAAAAAAAGAGAAAAAAGAAGAAAAAGAAAAAAAAAGAGAAAGAAGAAATAATGTATTAGTTTATTCTAACTAAGACATAAGACCGTAAAATAAGAAAATAATAATAAAAAAAGATTAATAAATCGGGTTTTTATCACCTAGAAAATAGCTTTTTCCAATAAAGACAAAACAAATTTGACCTTTTCAAAATTAAGAACTTTCGTAGAACTTTCAAAATAATAAATCAAGTTTAGGATTCTTTTAGCCAATTTTCTTTAAATAAACTCAAACTGAGTTAATAACATAAAGCCGATTTTTCTTTTTTTAGAAATCAAAATCATCCTACCAACACAGTAAAGTTTTACAAAATAAACTACGGAAGTTCGATCCTAAATAGTGGGTATGTAGGCACTCGTACGTAAATACGGGATGACTAAAAATATGAAAAATTTTCTTTTTCTATTTTTTGTAAATATTTGTTTGGTTTATCTTTTTTTTTTTTTTAGATTCAATTTTATTTTCTTATTTCATATGAATAGATAATTTTTTAAAGAGTATATTGAAAAGTAAATCTAAATTTGGAAAGTTAAAAGTAGTACCCATTAAGGGTTTAAAAAAGTTAGCCCCTGAACTCAAATATTTGATTTCTAAAAACTTTTTTTTAAAAAAAATTGGTTTTTTTATGCAACCCAATATATAGATTAAAATTAATTCATCAAATTGGTTTTAATTTAAACCTTTTTCTTGATTCTAGTCAGGTGACAACTCCAAGTAATTGCAGAATATGTTTTAAAAATTGAGTTTTTCTTAACTCTTAGTTGAAGGTTATTGTTAAACGAGTTATGGTCTAATATTAATAGGATTAACAAAATATTTTATAAACTAAGAAAAGACAAGGCTTGACATCTACTTCTCACAAGAGTGTCATCAGATTCAGAATCCTCAACTAATATGCCAACTTTTGCTATAGGATTATCACAAGGCTCAATGACATATGATGAGTTAGCAACTATGACAGACAATTTCTTTCATTATAATTAGATTAGTCAAGATGATTATGGTTATGTTCACAAAAGGGTTGGCTTAAATGAAAAAATAAGTGTAATTAAATAGTTTAAAGTGGAAAGTAGACAAGGAGAGACTATACTTTGAGTAGAGATGATCATCACCTGTATCCATTAGAGACATTAGTTTTTTTTTCTTTTTCTTTTTCTTTTTTTTTTTGGCCACTAGAAAACCGAATGCATTAATACGTAAACAAAGTTGCAACATTCCAGATAGATGTAGTACTTGATCAGCCCATAGCAAATTAACAAAAGGGTTTAGGGGATTGTAATTCCAAAAACATAAGCTTAAACCCTTGCTACCCTAAGATGCTATCCAGTCCATATAGGCATTCGTCTTTCTATTGACTAAAGAGAAGCTAAAAGAGCTAAAACATGACCTTAATGAAGAAATATTAGATATAATAGTAGCAATGGACCATACACAATTTGACCAGTAACACATTGGAAGGCAATCATGGATTCCATCTCCATTACCACATTTTTCCATCCTTTGTCCTTTATAAATTGGAGATCGGTACGGATTGCAAGCACCTCCACCAAATCACTGTCCCATGATTGACAAGGATTGCAAATGGCGCCCAAAAACTTACCTTCATGGTCATGTGCTACCACCTCTATCCTAGTCGTGTTTAATCTCTTGCTGTAGGCTCAGTTACAGTACACCTTGATAACACCAGTAAGAGAGCACTCTAACTAGTTTCTTGTTGTCTATTTAAAGGCATGCTAACAACACTTCTAGTCCATAGATTGTGCTCCTAATATTCCTAGATTGCAGCTTTCATTACTTGGATCAAATGTTGGGGATTGGGTTGAGTTTTGTTAAACATACATGTACATTTATGCTTCCATATATACCAACAAGTACCAAGTTCTCCAATTACCGCTAGGACTTACTGTTTACCACCCTCTATAAGATCTGCAACTCTTAAAATCTAATCACTAAAGGTTAACATGTCAGATGCATCTATTCTTTGGCCCAACATTTCCAACCAAATTAGAGCATTCTAACTACAGAACAAAACGATATGTTCAACCGATTCATCTTATCCACAGAAGGAGCAACTCTTAAAGTTTTGCAAATGTCTTTTCCACAAATTCTCCCTAAAACTAATTCTCTCCTAAAATCAACTCTTAACCTGATTACTCTCATAACCGTGCTATATCTAAGTGCCAAATCTTAATTGTAAATTTTATGGGGTTTCACAAATGAGTTTGGAATTCAAATTCGAAGGATGCAATTAAGAATGTCAATTAGAGATTTTGGGAACTTGAATTCACAGAATTAAGATTTAAAGGTGTTATTTCAAGTGACTAAAATAATAAGGGGGATACGTAATTCCACTCCCCTTAAGTGAATAAGCTATTAATATAGCAAGGGTGGAATGTGATTTTAAAATAAAAAAAAATTATGTTTAAATTAGTTGGTTATTTTGGTGTCATACAATTTTTGCGATTTTTTTATACATCATGTTGTACAAAATCCCTTTTTACTCTAATTTGATTAAGTAAAAATTAAATTTCCTTAAGATAATTATTTAAACTAAATTTGCAAAATACTAAAAAAGAGAGAGAAAAAGAAAATCTAATTAATCCTGTACAATTTTTTTACATAGAAAATAAGAACTATGATGATGGTGGTCGAAACAATGAGGAAGGTTATTTTAGGGTCTCCTTCAAGAGAAATTATTGTATGACCTTACATTTATCAAATCTATTTATCGAAGAGAAATTTTGATATTGATACATTTTTTAGTGAGTACTATTATGCTATAATTTTGAGCTTAGAATGTTTACCATAGTAGTATAAGATCCCACCATTGACTTTAAAAAAATAAAAAAGAACATCCCGCCTTTTTTTATTTTTTAGTAAAATTGAGGTAGCTAGTTTCTATACAAATCCTTTGGCAATTTAGGCACTTTTTCTCTTCACTAATGGATATGGAGTTCAAATTTGGGTAAATTTACTATCTTGTTGTTATTTTGCTCATAAAGCTTTTGTAAAGGAAGTCAAAATGTTAATGTTTTCACTAAGGGAAAAATACAAAAAAAAGTTCTTAACATTTGCAATCTTTTTTGTTTTTGGCCTTGTCATTTTATTTATTTTTTTATTTTAGTCCTCAATGTTTTAGATTTTGGTTAAATAAGTACTTCCGCTACTTTTTCTATTAGTGAAAACACATCGTAGCATATGATTGGTCCACGTCTAATTATTAAATAAATAAAATACTAACATATTAGAAAAATGATAAATAATAAAAAAGATAGACTTAAAAATGATGAAAATTTATAAAAAATCAGAAAAATAAAAAAATTGTAAAAATAAAAAATACTAAGATAACATATATGATAATATATATATATATATA
>JAMXBB010000002.1:6071229-6149451 GCA_024138015.1 Lumnitzera littorea | reverse complement strand
TATATATATATATATATATATATATATTACTATCATATTATCTTATCATTTTTTTTAATTTTGTAGATTTTTTTCCTTTTTTTTTCAAATTGAAAAATTTTAATAAATTTTCTAATATTTTTCTTAATTTTTTAGTACCTTAATTAATTTTTAATTATCTTATTATATTATTATTTTATAAAATTATGTAAGCTAATAGAATGTTGTCATATGTTAATGATTTAATTGATATATGATGCTGTTAATCAAAAAGATTTATTTGTAAATATTAGCAAATGTTGAGGACTCTCTACTTTTTTTTTTTTTTTTGGCCAAAAATGTTAAGAACTCATATACAAATTTTGAAATGTTATGAAATGAAATAGAAAAATAGGTAAAGATTGAGAAAACTTTTATACTTTTCCCTAAAATGAAATATGAATAGCATCATATGCCAGCCTAATGTAGGCAATACAAAATAAATGAAAGCCTACATTATTGTCTAAAAATGAGCTAAGATAGGCTCGTAAACTAGACTAGAAACCATCGAGTCATGGTTCAAAAAATGTGGAATTGTGACAGGCCCATCCGCTTAGTTTAGGTTGGTTTAGTATGCTTGGCGATAATGGGTTCCAATCATGAATTGGATATTTTTTTTTTACAACCAGTTTTTCAAAAATATAATTTTTGCAAATGATGATATATGTATGTATGTTACACCCCAAACTCTAAAGAAACGTAATAGCCCCACACAAGATAAACGATAACTTAACCAGCTTTGAAGCAATTAGATGGGCTATGGAGTAATGCTTTATAAATCTACAAATAGTTTAATTTGTATACATAACCTTATATACATCAAAAGTTCTAAAGCTTTTAAAAGAAATTATATATCTCCACCGGAGGATTACATTGCATTTATAAATATAACAGTGAGTTGATGAAGAATATAAGGCTTCCTAAAAAGACCTGATAACCCTTCCACAAAAGAAAATCAAAAGTGACATGAACTCTGATCCATTCGTTAGATTTCACCACTTCATTCCCTAATCCGTCTGAATTAACCAACAAATAATTGTAACAAGATATCTTTTGGTACTAATTCATACTTACGAAACAATCTATTGAGATGTGAGTTCAACTAGTTTAATAAGAAGAGACAAAATCATATGAGTATAATAATAAACATGGTTATTTAATCATTAATTAAATATAAGTATAACAAGCAAATGATAGATTATCACACAATGTTTAATTGGTTTATTGTGAAATTAAAGTAATTATGTCTATTCTATCCTGGATTTCGAGGAGTTTTAACATTACACTATTAGGCTAAATTTGAGCTTATGCAATTCCTCCTTAGACAATATTCAAACCATGGTTCCTAATCTTGCTGCAATCCCTTCTCTTGTTACTTAGTTTGACTAAGGGTCGGAAAAGGACTATTTTTGTTATTCTTATCGAAGTATTGGTATTTAGTTTGACAACTTAATCGTTACCCCTATTAGGTTATCATGAATGTCAAGTTAAGTCTTTAATCAACTCAAGATTAGTCCAGATTATCAAGTGAGCAACCAAGTTCATACATTCATGATGTGGTATAATCAAGCAGAAAACAACATTCGAAGTTCAACTCCAAGCCGAAAATTAGTATCACAAACACACACATAGCATACACATATATAATCTAATTTCAACCACAAACAAGCATCATTATTCCTCCAAATATCATGATATGATACTTCAATATGCCACTAAGCATAGATCTCAATTTACCTGCACTTTCTAACAGTTACTCTTGACCGTAGTCTCCTTGTTATTCAATTGTCCTTAAAATATATAGTAGATTAGTTTTTAAGCCTTCATTCATTAAGCATCAGTTTGCTTTATATGTTTTTGGTTGTTTAGTCATAAATTTCATAAGTTAATTTCACTTTAAAATCGTGATTTCTTGATCAATTAATGATTTTTATAAATTACCTTAATCAACCAAATCCTTTGAGCTATAATTTGAGTGGATTTACAATGGTTTTCTTTAATGAAAATCCTTTGAGTTTAGTTTTGAGTAGTTTTATAATAGTTTTTTTTTAGTTAAAAAATCCTTTAAGTTATTTTTTGAGCTATACATAGGTTATTTGTTACACTAATTTTATTCTCTGAGACAACTTCTAAACTTCACCAGATTAAGCTCCTTGTTACGATACCATAAAGCTACCTTCTAACTCTGTTATCTATAGGATTTTCAATAAAATCATCCTCTGACTAATTCCCCACCTACTTCCCCTATTTTTATCTTTTCTTCATCATTTTTGCTTTTAACCTACTCTCTGGGTATCAATCTAGTGTCAAATTCATCTTCAGAATCTTGTGAGTTATCATTTGCTCTCAACTAAGAATCTAAATTTAGCTAATTTACTAACTTTCCTTTCGTGTTACAATTGTAGGATTAAGTTAAAACATGAAATAACACTCTAAACCAACCTTCTTTAGTTTCATTACTTCTTAACTCTTTATTCATTACATCATAATTCATCAATTGTTTTTAAGTTCACTAAATTAGTCAAATACCAACTTTACTATTTAAGGCCAACTTCTAACTTTCCATAACTTCTCACTTTATCAATTGATCTAATCGCTCTAAAGCAGTATACATACTCCAAACATCATTTAAACTTAGTATCTAAGTGAGATTATGCAAGGAAATAGAATAATTTTTACTAAATAAACCATTTTTAAGCATAATTTTAGGCTTAAAAATCAAATAAAAATATGAAAAATAGTATCATGAAAAAGTTTGACATGGCAATTTAACATTAACTTATGATAGTTTATAGAAAAAAATTGAAGTGGAAGCTACATCATTTATTCAATTAATTTCAACTTTGAAAATCGTTCGATTTCTTAATGACGTATTTATTAGCTACCAAATTTATGCAAAATGATATTTTCTAAGATTCTATACCTAAAAATATGTAAGGATAATTTTTTTTTCATAATTTTCTGGACGTTTTTGGTATTTTTAATAATTTTCTTAAAATCGAATAAAATTTGGACCTCATTGGAATTTTGATCTTCGACCACCTACGACTATACCCCCCTTATCAGCAACTCCAAATGGTGGGTGTGCCTTGTGGTCGTAGTGGTGATCAAGCTCCAGTGACTCTTTAGGTCAACATGCCTTCCAATGATCAAATTGTCCTTATTTTTGTATGATTTCCTAATTTACTTCTTTAACTCCATCACCTAATTTTCCCAAACCCTAGTTTGTATGTACTAAATGTTGGATAGGGATTTTAGAATTTCTTAGATTGTTTTGATGGAAAAGTGGATTTTCTTCTCAGTCTTCTTACTATTTCCTTTATATGTCACTCTTAACCTTGCATGATACCTATCCATGGCCTTTCTAGATACCTTAGTAATTTAATTGCAACTTCCATGAATTTTTTAATAATTTTAGTGATTTTTTATTAATTTTCTTAAGTTATTTTAGCTTAAAATGTATATATTAAGGTATTTTAGCTAATTATAGGTATACGTACATATTTAAAAATTACACACGACACATATGTATATATTGTATATATGTTATTTTACTTCCCATTTTATTTTATTACATATATAATTTATTTTTAAAAGTTTACAAACTAACGAAACCTATTTTACACAATTACAGTAAATAGTAAGTAATATAGTTAAATTATATTAATTTATTTATATTATTATTTTATTATATTTTTAATATCTAGATCTATAAGGTTTTTTCAACTAATGCCTCAAGCCTATATGTAAATTTTTTGATTAATCGGGTTAATTTTATCGACACCTTAAATTTATTGGTTTAATTCTTATTTACTAAATATAGGGCTCACATGTATATATATATTTCTCTCAATGCATACACGTACACATACTCTCTCTCTCTCTCTCTCCCCTCCCACCCCCCCGATCTTTCTCTCCCTCTTCATTTATCAACTCAATCTCCAACTTAAACTTTCAATCTCTTTGTCTCCTGCTCTCCCCCATTGTTACTTTGATGCTTGTAACTTCTAGGCTTTTAAACTTAATCTCTCACTCTCTAACACACCCTACCATCACTACTACACTACCATCATCACCAAAGTAGCCTTATTGACTTTAAGCTTAGCCTACGTTTGAATTCATTGCTCCCTTTTTTCTCTCTCTCTCTTTTTCCCTTTTTCTTACTTGATGGTTCCACCACTAGTTCTAAATTGGCTCATTAGAGCCAGTTTATTGTTTGAAACTGGCCTATATTAAGGTTTAATCTAAGGTTAGTAGCTCAAAAGCTACATGAAGACAAAAGAACAATTCCAACATAAATAAACAATAAAAAGAAACAATAAACAACTAAGGTCACACGAGGAGCAAATGCCCAACATATGTAGTTTAATGAAATCTAGTACATCAAGTCTAAGGCATTGCTTAACGCCCACTTAATCTAAACCCATAACTTGCTTACTTCTGCATGAGTCTAGAAAAGAAGGTACACTTGTAATCTCATGCATATTAGCATCAAATCGAGATAGCGAAAGGCGAGTCCAAATTATTTTTTAACTCATCCGGCTTAGATTCTACTTGTCCCCTAAAATGAGTATAGTAGTCAGCAACAAACCGCTTGACATGGACATCTTGATTGTATTTTTATAAACCCCCCTATAGACTATTCATACTACATTTTTTTTTTTGGAATTACATACGTATTTACATCACCTACACAAATTCTAACCCTTTTTTTTTTCTTTTTTATTTCAATGCACAAACACTTTTTCACTTAATTTTATCCAAAAAAAAGAAAAGATTTAAACTCCATATACATTTATTATCTATTTTTTTTCATTTTCTCTTAGACTTGACTGCATAAAACCTTTTGTTATTTGGAAGCATTTCCTCTAAGTTCTATCATAAGAAGTTTATTTATTTGTTTATTTTTGCAAATACGCGTGTTTCATTATATTTTTTACTCTACACTATAGATGCATGATTGTATTCATGCATATATTTTTGTTTATTTTATTAAATCTTTTTTTTTAGCCTAGACATAATCAATGGATCTTTTACTTAAAGTTTTCCATTAAGTGTTGACTTGGTATTTAGTATTTTCAATAAGGAGAAGCTCGATATCATGAACTATAGTGGAATAGATGTTGCAATAATTATTGATAAGAATCAAAATGGCTAAGAAATTGTTAAAAATGTAATAATAATGAACTGAAAGTTAAAGGTAAATAACATCAGGATTAACGTGGAAAATTTCAATGTGGAGAAAAAACCATGAAACGAATTGCATAGTATAAAATCTTCTACTATTAACAATAATAAGTTTACAGAGTATATCTTTACTAATTGTATCAGTGGATAAATAATCTTTACTACAAATGGTGAATTTCGACAAATTCACGATATAAACCAAATTCATGAAATTGTGAAAACATAAATATTTTTTTTATTGTTCTTTGAAATCTTTTTTTTTTCTTAAGTTTCGCTTAAGTAAAAATAAATTGGAATTGTAATCGAATATGTTTTGTCTGTTCGAAAACCTTTTCAATATTCAACTTGAATAACTGATAATGATTTACTAGGAATGGAAACAATCTTTTAGAGTTTCATGTTACGAATCTAATGATTGAAGTTTCATTACAATCATGATACAATAAGCCATTTGATTATGGATTTGAAATCACTTTGTCAATAAGTTTTTGTTTCGAATACAAGATCACAAAATCAAATTCAATGCATTCTTAATTTCGATGGTCTAGAAATCACAACTTAATTGATTTTTCATTTCAATTCTATGTGGTCACAATTAATTGATTCCTTTCCTCTTTTTCTCTCTCTCTCTTTTATATCTTTCAATATATATATAAATATATATGGGTTTCCTTTTCTATATATTTTTTTATTATTTATGAATAGCTATGAGTTTATATATGAGTTAGACCTATATGCCTAACAATCTGCCCCTCTAACTTATATTGGGAGCTCCATCACACAAGATATATGTGGGCCCCATAATTGGAAATCAGTGATCGAGCGGGTAAATTTAGAGTATCGGTGAAGCTAACTTAATTAACCTAAAAATTTACATATAGGCTCGGCACATTAGATGGAGAGACCCTATGGGCTTAGATCTTAAAAATATAATAAAATATTAATATAGCTAAAATAGTACAATTTAACTATATTATATATTATTCACCATAATCACGTGAAATATGTTTCATTAGTTTGTAAATTTTTAGAGTTAAGTTATTTATATAATAAAATTAATATGGGACATAAAATAACATATATAAAATATACGTATGTGTTGTGTGTAATTTTTAAGTATGTATGTATACTCGTATTTATTAAAAATACCTTAATATATGCAATTTAAGATAAAAAAAATTAAGGAAATTAATAAAAAATAACTAAAAATAAAAAAAAATTAGGAACAATTGGAAATTGAGTTTTAAGGCATATGTAATCACTAGAATAGGTGTGGCATCATGGAGAAATAGGATCATGCAACATTTAAGAATATGCTTGGAAGAGAGAGAAAAAAATTCCATTGTAGAAAGAAACTAATCCTAAAAATTCAGAAAAACCTCTCAATTGGATAATATATGCAAGTTAGGGTTTAAGAAAATTGGATGTTAGATTTAGGGAATTAAAGAAGCAAATTAGGAAAATATTATACAATTAAGGTGCAATTTGAGTAACTAAGAGTACATCGACTTAGGGTATTACTGGAGCGTGACCACTACTACCACCAGGAGCTACAACCACAGCTTAGTGTTGTCAACAAGGGGGGAGCAGCTATTGGTGGCCAATGTTACACCCCGAAGCGGCAGAGTCGTAACAGCCTCGCCGTGTAAACCATCCTAAAATAGAAGTTAGCTTTACAATCGCAATCTTAGACTTGATCTACACAAGGCGTTCACGACTAACCTGCTTTGAAGTAAACAGTTTGTAATTTAAATAAATCATTTACCTAAGAAAGTGAGGAAATATATATATACACTATAATTCAATTATTGAAATTAAAGATTATAATAATTCTCCGTAACATATTTCCTAGTTATACATTATTCAGAAATGAAAAGTAATAAAATATGTGTTGATTCTTCACTGTTTTTCCTCACTCCCCAAGATTCAGCAGTTGCTAATTTCAGAGTAGTTGTTGCCACTTCTTAGCCAGCACCTGCACGACGTCTATAGGGATGTGAGCAAATACAGCTTGGTAAGTTAGGATGGAGGACTTAAAACTATATCATAAACACAACAAGGTTTTCAATCAACTTATTAGGTGCAATGCATGTGCAAGCAAATGGCATCGCACGACGTTGTCTGGCCCGTCGTGAGATTAAAGAAATTACGCCCGCTCTAATCCGGGTTGAAGAGTTGCCATTAATGCAACAGCTCATGACCAAACTCAAGCTTGTGTAATGGAGACCTCGCTTCTCCCGCGGCTACCTTCGAACCATTATCTTCACCCTCGTTGCGACCTTCTCTCTTGTCACTTAGTTCGACTAAGGATGAAGAAGGGACCATTTTGCAATCCTGCGCTATCCTTTTCGAAGAGGTCAGTATTTAGCCGTAGAGTCCTAAGTTCCCCTAACGGGTTGCCATGCATGTCCGATTATGATTACTGGTCGTATATTTGATTAAGTCCAGTTTAGGGTGATCAATCATTTCATACAAATCATACAATACATGCTAGAGCAACAAACAGAATCATAGCATCACCCATAATCAAGCATATGGACACATCCAACTATTTAACCAGTACAACCAAGCATAATCTCAAGCCTCCCAAAATACAGCATTGTATTAATCCCAACTTACCTCGACTCCTCACTCACTCACTCGAGATCTGATTTGCTCAGGCCATCACCGATCATCCTTATAACACAAATGTGGTTTCAGTTTTTTATATAACTATTATAGGTTCATTTTATCCTATAACGCTTATTGTTATGTTTTGTTTAAGGTTTAATATGCCTAATTATCTAGGTCTTAAATCTTTTACAATTATTCTAGGTTTGGGGTTACATTGGGGTTCGGTTTCCGCATTAATTTTTAAATTAGGTTCTAATTCGATTTCTAAGCCCTAAATATGCTCGAATCCTAACGTGAAATTAATCACATTAAGCTCGAGTATTCAAATATCCTATTGGGTCTTAATTTAGTATTCTAAGCTATTCGGTATATGCTAGTCCTAATTAGGGTATCAGATTTATTCCCGATATGAGAAAATCTTACTTTTTTTATATAATTACCTAAAATTCAATCTTAATTCAGATTTAATATTATTCTGATTTTTACTCTAATATTATCTAAATAACCCTTATTTTTTAGATTTATTAATTTACAATTTCACATATTACTAATTTCTTATATTAATTACCTAATTTCCTAAATTAACCATACTTAATACTCCAAAGGTTAGGATTAGGGTTTCACATCAGAGATTAACATCCTTAAACATCTAATTACTATCTAAATCAGTAATTAATATCTTAATCATCTAATTAACCCCAAATTACCCAATTTTTTCATCATTTTAGGGCTAAAAATTAACTTAAAAATTTAAAAAATTAATTTTAAAAAAAATGGCTTTATAGCACTATTCTATATCACATGAGCATCCTACAAAAAAAAATTGAGCTTCAAACTACACTCCTAAGCTTATTTATTTTCCATTCTAATCATGCTCGGTTTTGCACGATTTCTTAAGGACCCTATATCACGAGACATATTTTCATCAAAATAATGTTTTTCCTAAAAACTACATACAAAAATATTCCAGAATAACAAAATTCATAATTTTATAATAATATTTACTATTTTTACAAAATTACACAAAATGGGTTGGAAATCGAACTCACCAATTTTGGTGGCTCTGACCACCGTTGGTGGCCATGGGTGTGTCGACCCACCTGGGCATTGCTACCACCGTGTGGTAGTGGTGACTGTCCACTCCTAGCTGCTCGTCGGATCTGGGTTCTCCTTTGTGGCCCTAACTATACAATTTTCCTTTTCTTTTTCTTTTTCTTTTCTTTGGTTTTTCTCTTAATTTTCGACTCTCCCTAATTTTATTTGATTTCTAACTGTCCAAATGAGCTTCTGAATTTTTCTTGCTATTTATAGAGCTTCAGTGTAATTAATGTGCATTAAATTGGACAAGACAATTGCCTTATCCCTTAATTTTTGGCTTTTGTGTTGTCTTAATTTAATTGGCCGATTTTTTTCTTATTTTTCCCAATTGCTACAACTTATATCTAGATCATTCCTTATTTTTATTGATTTTTTTTTATTTTTCCTTAATTAATTATGAATTTTCTTTAATTATTTAGTATAATTTTAGTACATTACGAGTATTTTAAGTAATTACGCGTATTTCTACATACATGTAAATTCATATATAGTACAAATAAATATTCCTAAATATTATTTAGGTTATTTTATAATTTTTAGTATACATATAATTTATCTCTAGCGATTCGTTAAGTATCGGAATGCATTTTATGCATTTTTGATAAATAACGACTTATATACTTAAAATTTGAAAATTTTGTAGTCTCCTATTTTATTACTTATTTTCTTAAATTCAAACTTACGGGATCAATTTACTAATATCTCTAGCTTTACTTTATAATTTAGGCTCGATCGAATCTTTCAACCGATCGAAACCTCGGATTATTAGTTTTAGGGCTTATAGCCAAAGCTCCAATTTTTTATGGGTGTCCATTCTTGTCCGATTTTGTAAAAATTATTAAAAATATTAAATATGCCTAGAAAACTATGAACAAAATCATTCTTACATTTTTTTTTTATAAAATCTAGAAAAAATATTAATTTGTATAAATTTAGTAGCTAATATATACGTCATTAAGAAATCAACGAAATCAAATAATTTTTGAAGTTAAAATAAATTGGTAAACTGATGTAGTTTCTATCTTAAATGTTTTCTCTAAACTATCCTTAGTTAATACTAAAGTATTATGTTAAATTTTTTTGTAATACTAGTTTTCATATTTTTATTTGATTATTGAGCCTAAAATGATGATTAAAATAGTATTTTAGTAAAGAATATAGTGTTTTCTTGTATAAGTCAACTTAGCTACTAGGTTTGAATCATACTTGGTGTATGGATTTTGTTTTAGAGTGATTTGGATTGATTGATATAGTGAGGAGTTAAGGGAAATTGGTAGTTGGCCTTAAATATGGAAGTTGGTATTTAACTAATTTAGTGTATTTGAAATAATTGATGAATTGTGATGGGAATTGGGAAGAAATGAAGCTAAGGGAGGTTTGTTCAAGTGTTATTTGTTGTTTAAAAACTAATTTCATAACTGTAACTAGGAAGAAAATTAGTAAATAAACTAAGTTTAGGATATTATTAAATGGCAAAAGATGTTTAAGAGGCTTTTGGCAATGGACAATGCATTAAATTGATGCTTAGAGAGTAGGTTAAAGGAAAAAATTCTAAAGTAAATGTAAAAACAGAAGAAGTAAAATATTAGTTAGAGGATGATGTTATTAAAAGTTCTATAGGAAACAGGGTTAGAAGATAGCTCAGAGGATTTTTGAACATGGAATTTAACTTAGAGAAGCTTAGAGGGTATCTTAGAGGATAGAACTAGTCTAATAAATAACCCTTGAATAGATTAGAGAGAAACTTAGAGGATTTTAAACTAAAGAAAACTACTATAAATTTACTCAGATGATAACTCAGAGAATTTTGGCTGCTTACGGTAGTTTGTAAAATTAATTAATTGGCTAAGAAATCATGATTTTAAAGTGAAATTAACTTCTTAAATTTACAATTAAACAACTAAAAACATATAAAACCAACTAATGGCTAGGGAATTAAGGATTGAAAACTAATTCATTATGTATTTCTAGGAACAATTGAAGAAGAAGGAGGCAACTATCAAGCGTAGGGTGCTTGTAAGTACAGATAAGTTGGGATCTATGCGCAATAGCATATTGAAATATCATGTCAGGATGCTTAAAGGAGTAAGAATACTTGTTTGTGGTTGTAATTAGTTTGTATGTGCGTGTGCTACATGTGTGCTTGAGATACTAATTGATGAATTGGGAGTTGAACTCTGAATGTTATTTTCTATTTGAATATTTAATGTCTTGTGTGTATGACCTCGATCGATTACTTGATAATTTGGATTAATCCTAAATTGATTAAAGACCTAACTTGATATTCACGATAACCTAATAGGGATAATGATTAGGTTGTCAAACTAAATATCGACACTTCGATAAAGATAATAGAAATAGTCCTTTGCCCACCCTTAGTTGAACTAAGTGGCGAAAGAGGGGGTTACGGCAAGGTTTGAAACCGTGGTTTGAATGTTGTCTAGGGAAAAGGGTGTTCTCTATTGCACAAGCCTGGATTCAATCTGATAGTGTTGCATTGAAACTTCTTGAAATCTAGGTTAGAGTAGACGTAATTACTCCAACTTCACAATGAATCAGTTAAATATTGTGTGATACTTTATCATTTGTCTGTTGTATTTATATTTAACTAATGATTAAACAACTATGTTTGTAATATATTCTTATAACTCCATCCCTTCTTATTGAGCTAATGACGCTCATATACCTATAGACTATTTTGTAGGTACAGAGTAGTACTAGAAGATGTCTTGTTACTATTGTCTTCAAGTTAGTTCTAACGAGATGGGGAAGTCTAAGGAATGGGTTAGAGCTCATTTCACTTTTGTTTTTCTTTTGTGGAAGGAATATAAGGTCTTCCTAAAAGGTTTATAGTCTTCGCTAGCTCATTGTTATATATATACATATTCCCATACTTACATAACATATATATATATATATATATGTTATGTAAGTATGGGAATATGTATTTTGTGAAATATTACTCCATATGTTTTATTTACTATAGACTATAGGTGCCCATTTGACTGCTTTAAAGCTAGTTGAGTTGTTGTTCGTCTTGTGTGGACTATATCTATGTTAGTAGCTGAATTTATAACTTTTAGTCTAGATTGGTTTACATAGTGAAGCTGTTGCGACTTCTCGAGTTTAGAGCTTGACAATATTTGTCGATAAGGAATAAGCTTTTCCTTGGATAAGGCTTTTGTCATGATGTCTGAACCATTATCATCAATGTGATCTTCTCTAATTTTAAATGTTTTTCTTAATTGAACTCCTTCACAACTGATCTTGCCTTATATTATTAGCTATTCTCTTCAGTCTTTAACTTATACACCCATTTATTTTTCAAAGGTTACTTACCCTTAGGCAATTTAATTAATCATAAGTCTAATTCTCGTATAAGGATTTCATCTCTTCTTGCATGACTTCTCCTAATTCTTTCTTCTACTTATCTAACATAGCCTCTTCATAACATTTTGGCTCTCCTCCATCTGTTAGCATCACATACTCATTTGGACTATATCTAATGGATGGTCTTAGCTCTCTTGAAGATCTCCTTAATTCTGTTTACCAATTAGGTTCTTGAGGTGTTATCTGATCTTTAATTGAATCTTGCACATCTCTCCCTTCATTAGTATAATCTTTTGGTATGGACATAGGATCTACATCAGTAGGGATCTCAATTGAGGATTTCGCCTTCTTTGACTTCTCTAAATTTTCAAAAGCTTGATCTTAGGTTGACCACATCTTGCTTTTAACAATTTTCTTCTTTATTAGATCCCATAATCTATACCCATATTCATCATATGCATAACCTTAAAAAATACATTGTTTTGAATTTGTATCAAGTTTTCATATTTCATCCTTAGAAATATGCATGAATGCCCTGCAACCAAATACTCGCAAATGGTTATAAAAAACATCTTTACTTATCCATACTCTCTCTAGGATGTCACCATCCAAAGCATAGGAAGGAGATAGGTTAATCAAATCAACTACTCTTCTCATTGCTTCTCCCTAAAATGATTTAGGCAACTTAGCATGAGACAAAATACATTTAACTCTCTTTGCAATTATGTGATTCATTTTTTTAGTGATACCATTCAGTTGTGGAGTCTTTGGCACTGTCTTCTCGAGCTTAATACCACGGGTTCTACAATTGTTCTCAAAGGGACCTTTATATTCACCAACATTATATGCTTAAACACATTTCAACTGTTTACTTGTTTCTCTCTTTACTTTAGTATGGAATTGCTTAAACACATTTAGAACTTGATCTTGAGATTTCAAATCAAAAGTCCGTAACTTTCTAGAGTGATCATGAATAAAAATCACAAAATAAAGTGCACTATCAAGTATTCTTTCTTTCATGTAACATACATCAGTATGGATTAAATTAAGTATATGAGATTTTCCAAGAGGTGGATATCTATGAAATGTAACCTTATGTTGCTTACCAGCAAAACAATCAGTATAAGTTTTCAGAGAAATACCTTTTACATTAGGGAGAAGTTACTTCTTAATAAGCAATTATTGTCCCTTCACACTCATGTTACCAAGCTATTTATGTCATAATTCAATTGATGTCTCATCTATTATATTTACCTTTCCTTTAGTTAGTTTTGCTAACATTAAGTAAAGGGTATTACTCTTTCTTCTTTTAGCCACAATCAAAGAACCATTAGCAAGCTTCCATTTACCTTAACTAAAATAGCTATTATATCCTTCACCATCAAATTTCTTGTAGATATGAGGTTTAGGTAAATATCTATGACGTGTTTAACACCTTTGAGAACAAGCCTACAACTAATGTCAGTTTTCAAAATAATATCTCCCTTGCCAACAATTTATGATATGTCTTTGTTTCCTATCCTAACAATACCATAATCATTAACCGTGTAGGTTAAGAAGAATTCACCATGTAATGCCACATAAAAGGAGGCATCGGACTCAATAACCTAATCATTGTCCTGGCATGCAAAACTAACACAATTATTATCCCAGGCAACAACAACTTTACCATTTGCTGTTGCAGTTGTTGCATCTTTACCTTTTCCATAGCCTTTACATTTACCCTATTCTCTTTTCTATATTTTGCACTCCCACATTATATGTCCTACCTTATCATAATGATAACATTTAATATTTCTTTTTCTTGAGTTAGACCTTCTCCTAGATTTATCATATGAACCTATTGTCTTATTTCTCCTATGTCTTGCTTGTTTATTTGTAACAAGTTTCTGAGTCTTAAAATTAATTCTTTGCTCTTTTATTCTAGCTTCTTTATTCATCAAGCTATCTTTCACCATGGTAAGGTTGGGTTTTCCTTTTGGAGCTAAATTACTAGAGACACTATAAATGTCTCCTAACTATCTGGCAATGAATTTAATAATAATAATGCTTGAATCTCATCATCAAGTACTAGCTTCATGGAAGTAAATTGATTTACAAAATCTTGAAAATCATTTAAGTGCTCTATCACATTTGATCCATCCTTATATTTCAAATTAACCATTCTCTTAATTAAGGAGGTTTTATTCAAGGCAATTTTTCTTTTATATAAGGATTCCAATTTCCTCCACAAAGCATCTGCTTTAATTTCCTAAGTAACATGATGATAAACAACGTGATCCACTCTTTGTCAAATATAATTGATAATTTTTCTATGATAATCACGTGATCTTAATTAGAATTATCCTTAGACTTTGCTTTATTACCATTTAAAAGTACATATAGATTTTTGCATTATAGAAGGTCTTCCATCATTGGCTTCCAAATTGAATAATTTGATAAATTTAATTTAATCATAAAACCTAATGCTTTTGCCATGATTGCAATACGAAAAAAAAGAAGAAAAAATCAATCTTGGCTCTGATACCTCTTGTTAAGAATAAAATGATAATGAATTGAAAATAAAATATAAATAATACTAGGATTTAACATGGAAAAACCCCAATGTAGGGAAAAAACCTTAGACAGCACAATACAAAATTTTCTACTATAAATAATAATGCACTTATAGAGTATCTTTTTATTAGTTACACTAGTGGATAAACATTTTTCATCACAAACACCAAACTTTTTGATAAAATCACAATATAAACCAAATTCCAAAATTACGAAAATGCGAATTCAATCTCAACAATTGAAAAGGATTTGTCAGAAATGAAAATAATAAATTCTAGAATTGCTTACCATGAATCTATTGGTTGAAGTTTTATAATAATCTAGATACAATAAGACATTTAATTATGGATCTCAAATCACTTCGTGGATAAGTTTTCATTTTGAATATAATATCACGAAACCAAATTCAATGCATTCTCAGTTTTGATTGTCTGACTGTAACACTATTCATACTTTTTCCTTTTTCTCTCTCTCTTTTGTATCTTTCAATAAATAAATAAATATATATATATATATATATAGGTTTCTTTGCTATATTTTTTATTATTTATTAATAGCTACGGTCCATGTATGAATTACATCCATATGTCAGATAGAAATGAGTTCAAATTTAATGCCAACCAGTTTCATAAGTTGTAATTTAGCAATTTTATTACATATGATCAAATGACATACCGTTAAATATACAACTTAGAAAATGTAAGGACGAAAAAGTCTTTTAAACTCTTATAATTGGTAGTAATGGAAATCTTACCTTATTCTATTATAGCAAATTAGTAGTTTTAAGATTCATTTAGTAAAAATAATTCACTATATTATTAGGTGCACTGTGGTGCTATAATTTAGAAGAGAAATAGTAAGTATCTAAAGGATAGATGTTGTATTTAGATCAATTAGTTTGATCGAAACTATCTATTTAAACATATGAGTGGTGTGCGTCCAGCAAAAATTTAAGGATTTTTCTTTTAAATGTTCATGATAGTTGAATGGGCACATAACCACAATCAAGCCACTATGAGATTCACTAATTATATTTGAAACATTTATGTGTGTAAATTGTCTCCGGTTATAATAGATAACGTAAAAGCTCAAAATATTTTAGCCCCTTATAACCCTATCGCAACTTTGAGGATCTTGCACTAAGAAATAGTTCGTATTTAATGATACTATTCCCTAAACATAATCTAAAGTGTTTTATGTAAGTAGACAATAGGCAGTTTATTGGGGAGTGTTGAAATAAATTATCAATTATTTGCTTTAATATATAAACTAAGTATTTAAAAGGTTTAATGATTCACTAAAGTAGTTCTCATCCTAAACATGAGTAGAAGAGAGAGGGATTATGGTGCTTAGAGGATTGGTCCACNATAATACAACTAAGTCTTGATACTTGAATAACTTTAAATATCAAATTATACTTTTAAATAAAGATGAGACATATTACATTTTGTAGCAAATTTAGAGAAGAGAAAGAGCGCAGAAAAATCCATGCAAAAAATGAAGAAACGCAACGTCATGATCTCTAAGATTTAAATCTTGTCCATTATATTTGGTTTAGGTTAGTTATAAGCTGATTTAGAACTTTGATTTACAATGAACATGACTCAAATATTCAAACTCAAACCTTTCAAAGGTTTGACCAAAAGTTACAATTATTTTAAGTATAACATTCTAGAAAAGTTTGTAGAAAAAAAAAAAAATATTGCCCCAAACCATTTTAAAAAGGTTTGGCCTATTTTGTTTTTCTAACGAGCCATTTTCACTCTGGTAAGAATCAACTCAATTATATATATAATTGAGTTGATTCTTACCAGAGTGAAAATGGCTCGTTAGAAAAACAAAATAGGCCAAACCTTTTTAAAATGGTTTGGGGCAATATTTTTTTTTTTTTCTACAAACTTTTCTAGAATGTTATACTTAAAATAATTGTAACTTTTGGTCAAACCTTTGAAAGGTTTGAGTTTGAATATTTGAGTCATGTTCATTGTAAATCAAAGTTCTAAATCAGCTTATAACTAACCTAAACCAAATATAATGGACAAGATTTAAATCTTAGAGATCATGACGTTGCGTTTCTTCATTTTTTGCATGGATTTTTCTGCGCTCTTTCTCTTCTCTAAATTTGCTACAAAATGTAATATGTCTCATCTTTATTTAAAAGTATAATTTGATATTTAAAGTTATTCAAGTATCAAGACTTAGTTGTATTATGAAGGAATTTTATATTTATGCCTCTAAGTTCTTTGCCAAACTTTACGTGGGAGGTGCATAAAATCTTTGAGGAAAGCAATATTATTCGTATCTCTAATTTTTTTTTTTTTTTTTTACCATTTTCATTGTTTTTCACCAAGTCAAATCATATATGAGTTCCTAGCAGATACAATATTAAGAAGGGAAAAAAAATCAATAAAAGAACACTTTTCTTTTTTACTATGGTGACTGTGGAGAAAATTTGGCAATAACTGGCAGTAGGTAAGAAGTCGTATCAAACTATTGAATATAGAATTAGAAAAATGTGGAACTCGACTCTTTCGTTCTAGATTTGTAAATGCCCGCAAAATGCAAAATCTTGATTAATAAAAATCATTATAAATATCTATTAAATAAATATATGGAAGGTGATGTACGATAATTTTAAATCCAAGCGCTCAGAAGCATGAAGAAAATTATTTAGTGGATGTTGCATTATTACATTGGTCCAAATAATATTGCAAGAATGTACAAAACTATGGACATAAGAGACGACTTAGACATCATATGAGTGTCTTACTTTATCTCTGCTTAACTTTGAAAAATTTCCTAGTCTCTTGGCCTCCTTTTGTTCCACAATGATCCGCGAGGCTTGAAGTACAAAATGATGTATACCTAAAAACGTTAAATCAAATAATTTTTTTCATTGTTGATATATTTATTATTTTTAAAAAATTATTTTTGTAGAGGATCATTTTAGTAATTGAACTTTTAATTCAATTTAATACTATAAGTTGACATCTTAGGCTAGTAACAGAGTATGCAAAATTAGCTCGATTAAGGATGTTTTAGGGAGATTTGGCTTGGTAGGATCAAGATGGAGATCATCGGACTGAATATTTTGCTCCCAACCTTATCTGGTTATCTCACATATGAAAAGTAAACTTATAAACGATTTTTTTTTTTTGGCCCATTTAGGCTTTATTTGGTCTTATTGGGCTTGAGGAGGGTCTGTTGGTCTTTAAGCTTCATAATAATAATAATGAGCTTTCTTTAGCTGACAAAAACCTTAAGCATATTTAATCCTATATATAAGCTCATAAAGGCTAAAGAAGTGGATAAGCTTCAACAAAGGAATTTAATCTCAATCATCTATTTTAAAATTATTTGATGGATAAGATTAATCTCCAAATTTTATAAATAAGAGGCACCTCTTCTCATTTGATGGATTTAAAACAATGACAAGCTCGAGACAAATACTAAAGCTCTGCTAAAATCATTCCAGAGAAGATCAAACAAGTAATCTAATCTAGAACAACCAAGAACATTAAGTTCGATTTATTGTCACATGTGTGCATTTGAGATACCGAGTTTGCTTATTCTTTTTTCCCATGCCTCTTACTAACAACATCCTTCCATGTATCATTGGCTTAAGACATCTCCTAAGTTGACTAACACACCCGTTGTATATGATCGGCCAGTTACAGCGACCCTACTACACATTATTGTGTAACTCCATTAGGGAAAGAGAGACTTGACGAAATGACACCTATACATAAGAAGAGTGAAAATGACAGGCATGTATAGGAACACAGGAACTAATACGAGAGGGTTGAGCAAACCAAGTGATGCAAGATACCAATGTGCTAATGATCATGTAAGCACCTGGAACTATGTTTTTGGTACTGTTCAAGTACATGGGGCTATGCAAGCACTCGAGTCCATATAACAGCCTGCTACTGATGATTCACCTATATTATGTGCAATATAGGAAAACACCCACATGATGAACCAACTCTTTACTACATTTATGCAATTTGTACTAGTCATGGTAGTTGTAATTGCCACAAATACTAGTGAATTACCTAGTATGACTCTACTAGTGGTGACTAGTGAATTGCTTGGTATGACTTTACGAGTGGCGACTATGGCAACTACTGCTTTAGCAAATGCTATTGTATTGCCTCAAGTAAACCTATAGGCATGTGTTGCTATCATCGTATCTATTGGTGCGTTGTTTAGGATGGTTGTACATTCATTAAGCGTACAAGTCCTTGGATTTGTACCTCTTATTATTAGCCCCGAGGATGCTCCACAGCCTGAATAAGTTGATCTAACCCTATAGAAGGTGAAGGAAGGCAATAATAGGAACCTACCCATCTATTGCAACACTTAACCCCAACTTAACAAACACCTTTGGTCAAGGAAGTAAGGGGCCACCTTAGAGAGTTCTCCTCTTCAAATGCAACCTATAGCCACTAATGACTAGCACAGTTGTACTTCACAACCTCGTATTGATGCACCAAGCAATAACCAATCTTGCAACTACTATTCCATCCTATGTGAAGAAGGAGGATATGGAGAAGTACATGAGGGAAATGCAAGTAGCACCTTCTTCAAATGTTCTAAATTTGAAATTTTCGTACCTACAGAGGATGATTAAGTATAGCGAAAATCACCACTTGATAACCTTTTGTTGTCAAGTGATTGAAGTATCTTATTGACAAGCGCCTTCTAACTACCGTGGTATAACTATCATTGCTACCATGGTGCTTTATTCATGAGTATAATTAGGTGCAACTAATATTGCCACCTACTATTCCTTACTAATAATTTTTATGAAACAAAACCAGTACAACTAACATTGCTGCTTGATTTGGTGTAGCTAACATTGCCACCATAATCCTTGGACATATGAATTTATCTAAGATCATTCTTTGGTGTTCCTTAATCACAGGATCAAAGTGATCTTGGTTATGATGGGTTGAAGCAATCCTATAGTAGGCTTGGCAACCGTAATGCCTTTTCGTAGAGCCGAAGTCGAAGCGACCTCATCCATATATGGTTGATACAATCAAATCATGGTAGCTATGGTCGCTTAGTAGAAGTGTATGCTCTTGAGTGCATAGTAGGCCCAATACCCATTTCTACGACATTATTTATGGGATTAAAGCGATCTTATAGCAGGCTTAGCAACCATAACGCCTTTTCATAGAACCTAGATTGAAGTCACCTCATCCATGCATGGCTAATGCAATCAAATCATGGTGGCTATAGTTGCTTAATAGAATTGTATGCTCCTAAGTGCACAGCGGGCTTAATGCACATTTCTATGACATTATCCATGAGATCAAAGTGATCTCAGTTGTAATGGGTCAAAGCAATCCCATGATAGGCTTGATAGTCATAACGCCTTTCCCTAGAGTCAAGATCTAAGCAACCTCTTCCATGAATGATTGAAGCAGTCATATCATAGTAGCTATAGTTGCTCAGTAAAAGCATATGCTTCTAAGTTGGTAGAGGGTTTAATGCCCATTATGTAATACCACTTATGGGATAAAAGCGATCTCAATTGTGAAGAGTTGAAGCGAATCCATAGCAGGCTTGGTAGCTATAACTCTATTCTGTAAAATCAAGGTCAAAGTGACCTCAGCTATGGATGATTGAAGCAATTAGACTATGGTAACCGTAGTCACTTAGTAGAAGCATATGCTCTTAAGTACATGGCAAGTTCAATGCCCATTTCTATGACATTATTCATACGATCGAAGCGACCTTGATAGTCATGGATCAAAGCAATCCCACAGTATACTCACTAACTCATAATGCTACGTTATCAAATGAGAAGATTGATCTTTGTAGTAATGGTTCAAAGTGACCATACAATAGGCTTAGCCATTTTGATGCAATTTCCTTCAAAGAAATCTTTGCTAAGTCTTGAGATTGGAGCTATTAAGGATCTAAGCATGTGCATAAAGTTGAAGCAACTCCATGATATGCTCTACTTACTAATTTATGAAGAACATGAGTAAGTGTAAAAGGATTCACATGATGAGATGAGGTAATATCCTTTGAATCATGAGTTACTGCCTTATCATGCTAGGATGTGCCATCAACTAGGGGAGAAGAACCATTCTTCAACATGTTATGCTCGATTATGAATGATTGACATCTTAACATGAGGACGATTCACATAGTAGTAAAGCTTTTGTGTAAAGCACTTGAATGTGGAACACGCCTCTAATCATGTTGCATAAAACATGATTGAAAGCTTTCTTGAATGGCACTAGTTTTTTAACTTCTCTCATTCGATGTCCTCTTAGCACTTCAAAGTGGTAGCCTCATACACTTGGTGTAGGTGATGGTCTATGAATGTCGATGCTGTCATTGCACTTATAAGACACTTGAGCAAAGTCTAAACTCCTTAGGCAATTGAGTGATGCTTGATACTTTAACGGAAGGCACTTATACATGAGGAAAGTCCAAATAGTTATCTCTTATTTAGAATCTTGTAATCTTAATATCCTAGGGGTGATAAACCTCGTGATGTGTCTTCGAGGTTGAATACACAAAGGAGTACCATAATGAAGAGAATTAAAAGGAAGTAAAGAAAGGCTAGTAAAGTCTAAGTGGCTATTAACTAGATATGATGCACCAATTGATCTTACTTAGTCTACAATTCGCTGGATATGACTCAACAGTTCGAACTATAAGGTCACTCACCACTACTCCTTACTAAAGGAAATAAATAAGAGTTAAAGGTAGAACGCTAGGGTTGCTTACAAAGGAAACTTGTATTAATTTCGATAGTTGATTAATCATCTACATACATTAAATGAGCATTTATATACCCATCCACTAGGGTTACCTTACATATATAGAAAAGACATAAGGGTGGCTTATAATTAGGATACATAAATGATACTAAAAGGGTAAAAGAGACAAAGAATATTCAGTATGGAAAAGTAAAGAATCCTTCTGGAATGTTATGCTAGAAAACACATTTTGCATGGTGGTTAATGTTTTGAGATATAGTACAATTCGGACAAAATGAAGAAAAGAGAGTCTGTAGTTAGGGTTGACCTAATCTGAATTAGGTTAGAGTTTAGTCAATCAATCATTAGAGGATATTCAACTGGGATTGGTGTCGGGTGTTGGTGGTCGACACGAGAGTTCAGCTTGGATAGTCGCTTAAAGTTGGTTGCCTTAGATGTTGTTTATGTCATGGGAGTGCTGGTTAACAGGTTGGTACATCAGCTTGGTAACTTAAAAAACTATGCTTGTATACACGAGAGCTCAGTATTCAGGTCGGTAATAAAGTGAAACATAGAGTTCAAAATAGGAATTCTTGTCTTGGATGGAGCTGTAAGCTAATATTCTCCACATGAGTCCTTGGAGTCTTCTAGTTCAACTGCATGTGATCGATTCGGAAAGTTGATTCTTATCATCTTGAGAACTAATTCCCCTTGGTTTCACCGGTGATACACCTTTAAGCTTGACAAGTGACTTTCAAAGATGGAAATAACACTAAGGTTGCTCCAATCCCTTCTATGAAGTGCAATGCTTGACAACTAGATGATGTGTAACTTGTTGGATACAAATCCCTTAGATACGAGACTTATTACTTAACTCCAAGGCAATGAGATCGGGAATTTATGACAGCACTAGGATTAATCACAAGCTCATTAAATGTCTAAATATTAGGAATCTACTGTAACACCAAGGTTAACTGGCGGCCTGTATAATGTTGATATCAAGAATCTATGATAATGCTAAGGTTGAGTGAAGGCTTATAAAATTTTGATGTAAAAAATCTATGGTAACACCAAGGTTAACCGAGGGTCTAAATGAATTATTAGATTTAGGGAATTTGGGCTAACGCTTAAAGTTAGCTACATGCCCATTAAGATATTGAATGATGGCCTTGGAAAAAGACAACATTAAGAGTTGTTCTAAAAAAAAAAAAAAAAAAAAAGAAAAAAGAAAGGGAAGTGAAGCATGAACTGAAGAAAATTGGCATACTTGAATCCAATACAAGAAAGGGACAAAGGCTTAAGACACAAAGCTCATCGGATATTTATTTGCAGAGATCGAAGTATAATTTAACTAGAAATCAAGCCTTCATCATATATAAACAATAAGGGATGATTAAAGTTACTACTCATAAGAGATGACAATAATATATATGAAAATATGTATGTACACATAAGGAAGGAAGTAAGTAAAATTCAAGAACCTTATCATAAGTAGCCCTTGCATCATGTAGAACTACAGTTGTAACTGTGCACCTCATTCTGATTTGTTTAAAGGAATGACGCTCCTATCAATTATGAAAGGGGCAATTAAAGAAAATTAGGACCAAGAAAAAAAAAATGAAAGGAAAAGAAAGTAAAGGCTAAGAGCCCTACAATGAAAATTTATTGTTATGAGTAAAGCCAAAGTTGGTGTCATGAAGGTATGTATATTTATATAGGCAATATGTTGGAATTATGAAAATAGAGCTCAAAGGATTTAAAATAGAGATTAAAGATTTAGAGTTCGGATTTGAAGGATTCAAGTAATATTTGTTGAGATATACTTGATTTGAATTGAAGTAAAATCATAGTGACAAGATTTGTTCATAGATAAAGATCTAGAAGAAAAAGATATATATATATATATATATATATATTCATATTGAGGATCAACTTTAAAAAGGAAAAAAAAAAACATGCTTTTCGATGATGGAAATAAACAAAATGTTGGAAGATTACAACCTTGGGAGCCAATCCTCATTCAATGATTGTGCAATGCTAATTATGTTGCTCTTTGTTTAGCAACAGACTTAGGAAATGTTGAAACGATGGCTTGAAGACGATGAAAAAAAAAAAAAAAAGAGGAGATGAAAAAGGAACACCTATACCCCTTGAAAATGTTGACAATTAAGGCTTTTTGTCAAAATGAACCGAAAAAAACTGAATCGAACTAAAATAGAAAAAATTGAATCGGACCAAATTGCAATATTTTAGTGTGGTTCACAGTTTGATTTGAAGAGCATTTAAAACATTCATGGTTTGATTCAGCGGATCAGCTCGAACTGAATCATTTAAACTCAAGATTAAATTGCTTCTTATTAAAAGAGAAAAAATAAGTGATACATTTTAGTCTTATACTCTACCAACATTTCAATATAACCTTAATTACCTTTTCCTTTTTGTTTTCTTTAATCTCACTCTCATCCTTCATGATCTACTCCTTTCCTTTCATCAACATATCTCATCCATCAAGCAATCTTGTGTGCCTTACAATCACTTATGATGCAATGTTACCATGATATAATGTTATATGTCTTTAATTATTGTCTAATATTCCTCAATTTGAATACTAACGTTTGGTTGAAAATGTCATCAATTATTAATACTATCAAATATAACAACATGCTCGTAAAAGTAATTCAAATTGAATTAAATTGAATTGCATTTAAAATGGTTCAATTCAAAACCCCAAACCATTCAAAACAATTCAAATATGGTTCAATTCGCTTTTAACCCCTAAACCAAATGGAATGAACCATGAACATGCCTATTGACAACCAAAAAATTTTCCATTAAAGGCTATACCAACTCTGTAAATGAACAGTTATAGTTATTTTTTAGTGCAATAAATGTCATTTGATTGACGATAAGTAATTATAAGTGACAATATCTAAAAAAATAAAATTAAGGAAATGAAAATTAATGGAAAATGATGCATTTTTGAAGTACTAGTGTAATATACCTTCATATTTACAATTTGTCTCCATTCTTGTATAATTTCAATCTTTTTTCCACGAGGGTTCTCTATATTGGATTTGAAGAACATACAACAAACTAATGGAAATTCACGCCGTCAAAACATGTAAAATAAATATTGGAAAAGCAATTGTTGAGTCGCAGAGAGATATATTTATATGATTAACGGGGAGCTTGAATGGTTTTATAGATAAAAATAGTCATAGGAATTCGTTTATAAAAGCTCGTCATATCAATCATTTTGGTACACAATAAATAGTCTTCTTTTATATATTTGTTATTTCTCTTCTTCTTCTTCTTCTTCTTTTTTTTTTTTTGTTATTCCTTATATGAAGTTATGTTATTCTTTTATGGGATTTTTTTGTACTCGTCAATTGGATGAGTTGTGTTCATTTAGAAAAAATCATATCATTTTCTAGATAGAATAAATTGTCTTTTGAAGTAATGTGTTAGTTTACCAGATTGTTTTCATCTAATTTTTTTGTCTATGAGTCCTCTTATATCAATTAATTCAATTGATACAACCTTTCTCGTTGAGTAAACTTCAATTTTTACTGAAATTTTTACTATCTTACCCTATTAACAACCTTTCTCGTTGTGTAAACTTCAATTTTTACTATTTTACCCCATTAGCTCCCGTGAAAATTTAGTACCAACCGGAAGTAGGTAAGCATCAAACTTTTAGAACCATTGGACTTACATACGTTCATTCACGGTATAAACCACGATGTATGGCTTCACCGGAAAAACAAAAAAAAAAAAAAAGAAGAAGAAGAAGAAGAAGAGAAAAAGAAAAAAGAAATTACGATGTATGGCAGATCAAATGATGGTTTTCAAATGCGCTTACCATATGGGCCCAATGTACATTTATATTTATGCAGTAGATAGTAAAGTAGAAATAAAGAAAAAAGAACTACAAAGAGAATAGAAAATAAAAGATTAAAAAATTTGACATAAAATTAGGAATAAATAGTACCAAAAACGTTGCTTCCTTAATTAGCTGTACTCGGCTATTGCGTTTGCTGCATTTAGCAATACCAATCTCTCATTCAATACAAAACAACACTGTTCGTTCAGGATTTCCCATTACTACGCAAATACATTTACACTATCCTTACTAATTTACAGCCGGCAAATCACGTAAAATCCATTCAATTTCAGACCCTAAATTGCACCACGCATCAAAACGTCATAGTTAGAAGCTTCATTTCAAGGATATAATCAATATTATTTCCGTTCTTAGTATCGCTGCTATTCACAATATCATTGATGGTTCCTTTTTATCTGCTAACAATTACGAAAATTTTCTATTATAGAGTAAAAATCTCCTTTGGGGTATACTTGTTTAGTAAATGTTTCAATGAAAACGTAGATTTTGTCAAAACACTATGAAAGCAAAATAAAGTGTGTGCGTGTGTGGTTTTTTTTCATACTATATTTTGTCAGGGCTGCTCTTTGATAAAGGCCTAAGTACCCGAAAGTGGATAATGCCTTACGTTCAAAACTCTTCAATTTATCAATTTTTTCTTCAAATTGACGTTTTTAATTCTTTTTCTTACAATTTCTCTTTATCCTTATAAAAGAAAAATTTTACCATTTTTCCTTTTCTGAAACTTCATTCTCAAAGAAGAAAACTCTATATTTTCTTTACCTTTTCCAGAAAAGACCCATTTTTGGCAGTTTAATCGAGAAATTGAATCGCTTTTTTGGTAAGACTAGGAAAGATTGTTTTTTTTTTTTATTTATTGATTATCTAAAATGAAAGTGATAAAAACAAAGAAAAGGAAGATGAAGGAAGCCTAGCTTCGATGATGGAGTATGGAGGCAAAGGATGTTGGTGCTACCAAGATGGTGGAGCTTTGACGGCAACGTGCCGAAGCTTCTTTCCTTCTATCGTGTATATAGTTGAGAGAGAGTGATAATGTTGTAGGAATTAGAGAGGGAAAAATGAGAAACTGTTGTTTACGGTGATGGCAGAGGGTGAAGTATTGATAGAGCAATTAATCAGTGGAGTAAGGATGTTGATGGTTATTATGGCTGAATTCGTGCTTGGATTCGGGTGAATACTGCATATATGGATTGCCACTCGTGGAGTGTGGATGAATATGTGTGGGTTTTTTGGATTAAGTTGTGGGATATGGCAAGGGAGGCTTCCTGTTGATTGAGCAATTAAGCTCCATTGAGCTTGTGAGCTGACTGGATTCCAATTTGTATTTGGCTCGATAATTTATTCAAGTAATGAGGAGCTTAAGCTCGATTTGATATGAATCAAATTAAAATTAAAGCAAATATCAAGTTGAGTTCGAATAGATTATCTATATAATTTCACTGTTGTGCTGCTTTCCTTTTGATAGGAATCTTTCATCCTAGAGCTTCATCTCTATTTTATGTCTTGTTGTGCAATAATTTTTTTTTTTTTTTTCTAGTATCGCTTTGCAAAATAAGTGGACCTTGTCGTGCCAAAAATCGTAGAGAAGCAAACATATAAGCAAAAACATATTGACATTAGGGAAAGTTTGAACATCAAGATGCATAGTACATCGTCCTATTATATATTCTAAGGTACGAGAAACAAAACCTTTCATAATACACTACACGATAGTTACTTCTTCAATGATATCATCAGCCATGGCATTCCAACCTGCAGGATTGACTGAAGCACTCAACGAGGTTGACCACGATGACTCGGAAATTGTACTTGTTCCAGCACCTTCAGTTGCCATTTGTGATGGATGCATGAGTGGCTTGGGAGGCATATGGAGATCTCTACGACCCTCAAGCATTTCAATTACTCTACACATCGGAGGTCGATCACCAGGATTTATTTGTATACACCACAATGCAACTATCATCATTTTCTTTGTTATCTCTCTGTCTTCTTCTTCCACAACATCCTCTAATAACTCTATGTCATTTCCCTTACTAAGTTGGTTGTGTACCCAAGAAGGGAAATAAATCTGACTCGAGTGCTCCGCTATCGCATCTAAGTTTTTTCTTCTTCCTGCCATCTCCATCAGTAGCCTACCGAAACTATAGACGTCGGCCTTATGGGAGACACCTCCAATGTTCTTGTACAAGAGCTCTGGTGCCATATACCCTAAGGTTCCTCTTGCTGCAGTAAGCGATACGGTGTTGCGACTTATTGGGTATATCTTTGCAAGTCCAAAGTCCGAAATCTTTGGACAAAAATTTTTATCAAGAAGAATATTGTGTGGCTTAATATCAAAGTGCAAAATCCGCATATCGCACCCTGCATGTAAGTATTCAATTCCTCTTGCCACTCCTAATGAGATCTTGTAGATTTCTGTGCAGCTAAGAAAGGATTCTTTCTTTTTTAAAAAAATATACTTATCCAAGGATCCATTAGGCATGTACTCATAGACAAGAGCACGCTTTGAGCCCTTGGCAAAGAAACCAACAAGGCGCATAACATTGACATGGTGAATTCTGCCGATCGTAGCGACTTCATTAATGAAATCTTGTCCATTAGCTTTAGTGTCATTGAGGATTTTTATTGCCACATCTAAGCCACTTCTTAGCCTTCCTTTATATACCGTACCATACCCTCCTTCTCCTAATTTTTCCTTAAAATTCTTCGTAATTTTCTTAATATTTGAATAAGAATATCTAAGCGGGAATGAGTTCATCTGATTCTGCAAGAACTCTTCTATGTTTTCGTCCATTGCTTGGTGCCTCCTTTGCCATTTACATGTCAATAGTATAGCCACACATAATATCCCCAGTATTGTTCTTATTGTTAGGAACGCAATTATGCTAACGACTGAAAAAAGAAAATGGTAATGTTAGATGATAAACACAGTATATTCGTCAAAGCCACTAAAACAAGCAATGTTGGACTTCTTACTTGATTTTCCGAAAAAATTGACTATCCCTGCAGGAAAAAAAAAAAGACATGAAGAAAATCATATGTTCTCTAGCTAGTGAATTTAACCAAGAAAAGCAACATGCATATGTTAATGATGATATTGAATATAACAAGATGAATATAAATGATAACATAAAGGGACAAACATCATAAACTTTTGTACAACCGATCTAGTGCAGTAGTGCTAGCATTTAATAATTTTTACATAGGCATCGATGAAACGCAGAGGAAGGATGGGGATAACTGAAATAGCTTTTGGTGTCATGCTTGCTTAGAAGAATGAACAAGTTACTATATAGAAGGGCCCTTGATAGGAAAGGAAACTCAAAATGCAGCTGTTATGTTTGATATAGATAGGAAGAATAAGAGATGAAGGTAAAGTTTGGAGTAGAATGACAAAACATTAAGGGTATCCCTAAATTAAGAAACAAATTGGGAAGAATAAACGATTTACTTTTCTTCCTAAACGAGGGAGAACGAAAATGGTGTTATGAAAACTTTATCTTAGAATACGTCGCATTTGCGGTTATCCTGCAGTCACATCAACGAAGCAACTTAGCGCAACATCTAGCCGTCAAATTTCTCATTGTATTAACTCTATAGCTATCTCAACTATTAGATAGTAGCAGGACAATTCTGTTGACATGTAGAAGTCACTCGTTTTTGGTGGGAGGCTTCATAAAGTTGTACAAATTTTCTATCCCTTCAATGATCCTCTACATCCAAAGTTTTGGAAAGAAAAAAAAAAAATGCAAAATTCCTCAAGAATGAATGAACCCTTTTGCGGAACATATGACAAACCCTAAATATTTTGTATATCTAGTCAAGGGCCTATTGATATTGTCCTTTTTTTGTTTGTTTATATATAATTTGTATTTACTTTGTATCTGATTTATATATCATCTTGATCTATATATTTTGAAATCTGATGTTTAAAAAATTATTTTATCTATAATTTACATGTCTTTTTTTGTCTTTTTCATTATCATAATAGGGGTAGTGATTGAGATATTAGAATTGAAAAATGATTCTCATATTGATAAAAGAAAATGTTTAAGAAGTATATATATTTTATACCTTAGAAAATAATATTTTAATTGGTATATTTGTAAAAATAAATAGAGTAACAAGAATATAAGTTTAATATTTTTTAGTAATTAAATTTTGTAGGAGGGATATATATATATCTTTCTATCCTTCTATCTTTTTGTTATCTCAATGATGACAAAGATAAGATTTCAGTATATGCCAAAATGATGCCGAAAAGATTAGACAAAAAGATGAAACAAATGAATAGGTGTTATAAAAGTTTTGTTAATAAACAAAGCAAAAGCTTCATAAAATATCTTCAAGATAAGCCTCTTAGTTTCTAAAAAGTTATGCAGCAAACGTCACTATTCTATGAAGCAATCACTTGGAAATAACTATATGGTATTAATAGTAAAAATGTAATTGTTGACAATGTTGTGAAAAATTGCTAATAATTTCATTTTTAGTATCAATGATTTCTTTTTTACAATTGGATGGACCTTTTATTATAAATGCGGTCATTTCTAATAGCTTAAAAATAATTGCATTATATAATCGTTTTTTAGTGTGATTGTACCGTAAAATTCTCCTCAAATTGCAATAAAACATGAAGCATTAATTACTTACCAGCAATCAAATTCACGACAGAAACAATATCATGATCCCACCAAAGCTCAAAACCATGGATCAATTCCTTGTGGATGTCCTCATAGGACATGGAATGATTATACTTTCCAGACCATGATGTCCTAGTTATCTTTTGTATTATGCAGTTGTCCTCCAAATATGATATGTTATTGGTTACCACAATGTATGAATACTTGTTAAGAGGGGAGAAAGGAGAGGATGAATTCTGAGAGACCAATGCCTTGTTATCACACGGAAAAATCCTCGTATAAAACTGTGAATGGATCTCCTTTGCACATTCCATGTAGAGTACCGCCCTAGACAGTGCTCCCAAATCCAATGGGTAGCTACATGAATATTTACCCTTGAAATGTACTCGTAGTCCCAGAGCAATATTAATCGAAAAACGAGGCGGTGGATATTTCGAGCATTCGAAGGATGATAGTGGAGTGGATGAGCAATTACCCTCCTGCAATAATCCAGCATCAACGATTCTGATTGTTGACTTATTGTAATCTATTGACTTCACGTAGTACTTGCCATCTTCCAAGTACAAGACGGTGCGATTATCTTCACAACTTAGTTCATATTTCGGGTCACCGCACCACTCCGGGTCAGTCTTCAATCGAAAGGGGGCACTTATGTTGATATTATTGCCACAAGATGAAGGGGTGCATTGCTGAGGATCCCTGGCACTGCACGCACCAAGGAGTAGGGTAAGAAAAATACCAATTTTGCTTAACATGCTAACTTGCTAATAAGAATTCCAGAAAATTCACCGATGAGAGGCAATTTACGCTTTCATGTCCATACAATACTTTATTATACCCAATGATTCTATCTTATTAATGGACATCAGAGTAGCTTCTGTCCACCTAAACACGGCACCAATGACAAAAATCTATCTTATTAACGGATGTCAGAAACTGCGCTTACAAATAAGTCCAAAAAAAAAAAAAAAATCAATAGTAGAAGACGTGTCACGTACACTCTCTTGTGGCTAATCCGGCATATCCACTTGTTGCATAACAGGAAAGTCCCCCTATTACTTTGCCGATCTGGAAACGGATGTATCTCAATTTATTTTATCTCAGTTTTTTTTTTTTTTTTTTAAATGTTCTCAAGTGTGACAAGATTAAGATTTTAAAGGAGAAGCTAAAAGTTTAAATTATCTCAATGGCTAAATTGGAAATGGAGGGAAATTTTTAAGTAATATGGTCTGGTTCAGTTTAAAATGTTAGGCTCGTCTGAGTATTAAAACAAATTACTTTATACAGTTCGGAATCCAACCAAAATACGAACAACTAACAACCAAAATAAAGAATCGTGGAGACCGTAAAGCATTGCATCTCTTCGATACCTGATATATCACCTTCCTGGTTTGAACACGGCCAGAGAGGATGTTACGACAAAAAATTGTTTCCAACCAATGAAATTTTGGAATAAAATTTAAAAGGAAGAAACCAATAAAATTTATGAAATCTTTACTTATCATTATTTTGTTGCTTATGATGCGTCAATGATAAGGATAAATACATTAAAAATCCTCTATATTTATATCAGGAGTTAATTGGGGCCTCTATCTTTGAAAGGGTTACTTGACTCCTCTAAGTTTTTATCAAAAATCTATGTTGAGTTTTTATTCAGGTCCTCTATATATTTATATTATTACACGATGTGAATCTTCTAAATGTATAGTTATACTAGCAAAGGTGCACCGGTGAGATGTTTGCAAAAATTATATACAAAGATATAATCAAATTAAAACACTCAGCATTTAGTACATCAAATTATACATATTAATATAAATTTAAGAAAGAAAAAAATTATACATCAATGTTTTTAAGATCTCTAAAAGTACATACATAATAAATGTATTTATCAAAATATATAATCTAAAAATATGCGATTCACAATTTTCTTTTTTTTTTTTTTATTGTGGAAATTTTGCAATTAATTTACTTCTTAAAAGATGTTTTCCTATACATCATTGAAGAGGATATTAATTACATAATTTTATATATGTAGCAACGGAAGATAATTGACATTAGTAATTACGTCATCAAAATCCTCGTGTGTCAATTTATGGGTAACATTTTGGTCTTAGAAAACTACCAAAAAATATCATGTGAAAATCAAAATAATGATCAATTGGAACCTTTATAAGAAAATAAATGTTGCGGCTTGAATTTGCAAGAAAATAATCAAACTGCTGTCCAAAAATATTAAACAAAACGAATACGCACAAAAACAATCAAACGTACCTATTAAGAATGGCATTAAATAAAACCCAATTAAACTTTATCAATGAAGAATAAGTATTAAATGAAAAATTCTTTTGCTGGAACTTTAAAATATAAATTTAAAGATAAATGGAAAAGCCAGATAGCTTTTAGGATGGTTATTATAATGAGCATAATTTTAGCTTTGCTTAAAATTAAAAAATGGAAATTTAATAGTTGAATTTCTAAGTAGTTTATACACATAATGACTTTAGTTGCAAACATTTCTGGTACGGAATAAAAAATAGATTATATTTGTTAAACTTTATATCTTGCCTTGACATAGTCAATATGAATTTGGACATAAATGTTAAAATTTATAATGGCTAAAGTTGACAAACAAACAAAGATAAACTTAAAAGCTTTCCCTTCCATCTTGTAATAATATATTTCTATTCAATCAAGTTATTATAAATAATTTTTTAGGAACCGCAATTAAATTATCTGGGAAATTAATACAGGTGGCAGTGACATCGAAATTTAATTGCAACATCAATTTGTATACTAATAACAGTAATTAGTCTTAAGGAAAGATAAAAATATATTTGAAATATTATTCACATACATACCATTGAAATTTTAAAAAGTCATACAAATATTAATAGTAAGGATATGATCATGCAAATTATTTATTAGAATTTGAAAACAATTCAAATATGTAATTAAAGGAGGCCATGCTAGAGAGAATATGATATAGATTGTGTGGAGGAAATAATTACAATGAACTGTAATTGGAAGAGAATAAAAATATGTGAAACTTGGCAAGTACACCAATGTCATACATCCCTTATCATAAAATGTGACACCTAAAGACCGCATGTTGAAGTTCTCCTTAAGGTAGCCTTTGGTTATATGTAATTAACATTCTTTTTAATAAATCAAAGATAGTAATTTTTAATTTGTCGAATTGGTTCAATGATACGATTTGAATTTCTCGCAGTTGAAGATTGAGTTCTTTTCTTAAAAAAGAAAATGCAAAGTTGTAAACTTGATTGCATCAACAATACAAATATGTCAAAAAAAAAAAAAAATCACATTTCTTGTGCATAAAAACTTATGGTTCTTAAAAATGGAAAAACGAATTACTAAATTAAATGGAAGAGTTTTATTTTCCGTTCTTAATTCACATATCAAAGGGTGTGTCTAAAGCTTTGGTTGAAAAATTAAAAGCAAATTATGCAATAATGAGTCAAGAATTTGAAGCTTATTTGACTTGTACCAAGAAAAAGTGCATATACAGCAAATCAAACATTTAGAATACTACAATAAAATTGAGAAAAATAAGACTATAATCACTTTTACACTAAAAAAATGTAGTTTGTATTACAAATTAAGTTGCATCGTAGAATCATTGGGGAAAAAAAAATTAGAGTATCTGTTCTGCAAACCTATGAAGTGTAAAGGGTCTATATTATGTACATGCTTATTTCAATGACCAAATCAGCAACGTCTTCAGAAGAAAACAAAATATTATCTTGGCAAACGGAAAAAAATTCAATATGCTACTTCGAGAAAGAAAAAGTTTAGTTCTTCAACAAAGGGTATCAAATAATATTATTTACGTCTTGGGGAGGATATATTCAAAGGTATAGGAGTATATATCCATTAACAACATATAAATGAAAAAAGAAACTAAATTGTGTCCATTAAGAATTTAGGAATGGAAAAGAAATAAAAGTAAATGTTATTTTAGATTCAATGGCCAAATTTTGAAGAAAAGGAAAAGTACATGTAGATGGATGAAATAAGCATAAATACCATTTGGACATGAGATATTGCTTTTAGAAGAGCAAATGTAAGGATTAAATCATGTTTTAACTTAATATATAAGTTGAGACACCAAAACAAAGTGGGAAATGCGAGGATTAAATCATTTTTTGGGCTTGTTATATAAGATGAGACACTAAAAGAAAGCGTGACATAAATAATATAGATATTAATGACACCCATTTCTAGTTGGCTTGATACCCAACACTTAGGGAGGCCCTTTTACCTGGAGGCAAGCATGTAGGTGAGCATCCTTGCTCTCTTTAAGTGCTATGATCTACTTGGATCACTTCGTGTGAGTACTTGAACAACCACTTGCCATACTCGTTGCCAAACGCCAAGCCATCCTTGTCTAAGTCAAGTATGGTAGTTGGAGGGTTTCAACAAGCAACCCTAAACCCTGCTTCATCCTCAAATAAGCACCTGCTTGTTCCTTGAGTATTCTCACTCCTCCCTTGTCTATAGTAACAGTAGTTAGGGTTCATTAATTACCCTATGACATCTTTGATATAACTATTACACCCAAAAAACCCTGCGGATGTTAAACTTACAAATCATAAATGTGGCTACTAATATGGTTGTAGTTGACAGTCCTCTAGAGCTACCTTGTCAACCACGTATTATGTGTCTTCGGCTACCTGCTAATATGAGCGAACCTCGGACCTCCACATGTCTAGGTAACTGTATCCTTAATATACTGTAAATAGTGTAAGAGACCACTAAGCATGATGGATTCCCTCTCTAGAACAAAACATACTTCTCCATACATTCTTGATAAGCACTTCTTACTAGGATCTTAGTGCTTCCATGCCTTGATTCTTTCTTTCTTCCCTCTTTACTAACTTAAGTGCTAGATTGTTCTCATGGGCACACTCACAAGAGGCTTTCTTATAGGTCCTTGGAAGTAAGGAGCCCATTGAGTTCGACATTTTCCTAACCCCATCAAGCATCCTTAAATCCCTCTCTTCATAGTTGATTCCCACATGATCAACATTTTGGTACCTATAGTTTTAGGCTACCCCATACATGATGGCTAGAAGCAAAAACAATAACACTCATGCTTCAAACCTAGGTGATGCTAGCACATTGCAGCTACAAGACAACAATATAATGCTACTACCCTTAAAAAATGAAACTGTCAAGGTTCAACAACTCAAGCTCCTTGTACAATAAATGATAGAAGAAAATAAAAAGACATAGGAGTCTAATGTAACCCAACACAGGGGTATGGCAAAACTTAAACGTAATGAGAAAACTCCTAAATGAGGAAGCAATTATTAGTTTCTCAATAGAACCAAACAGGAACTATGACTTAAGATCCTCGCACCTAGTACGTTCACACAATGAGACTCGACAAGACCAGCATGCTCTTCAGGTACTCATCACCAGCTAAATCACAATAGCATTAAAACATACACATAAGGTGAACGTACAACCACAAGTAGGCTAGTCGATGACTTAACCCCAAAATAATCATCAATAACATTTCAGGACATGAATGTCACAATGCTAGACGAACACATTCGTTGCGCTTCTAGTATATGCGACTAAAAGAAGGTGGAGTCATCCGCCTACGCATCACACTCTATCGTAACAAAGAATCCCTTTATCACTTCCATCGTTGAGAAAACATTGCCTATAGGTAAGAGACTCCCACAACTTAATACTTATGATGACATAACCGACTCGAATGATCACTTTGTCCACTTTAGAACAATGATGAGCCTACACAACTTCTCCAATGCACTTATGTGCAAGGCTTTCCCTAGTACATTGGCTCAAGTTGCCTCGCTCTAGTTTAATACCTTATCTGATGGCTCCATTTCATAGTTTAACAACTTAGGACAACATTTCTTAAGCTCTAAGGTACTAAGAAAAGATTCTTCCATCCTATAAAATGTAAGGCAGCAACCAAACAAGACCTTATGCTCATACCTTGAGTGCTTTAATCGCGTAAAGATACAATTTAAGGTCGACATTGAAACAACCCTACAAGTTCTTACAATAAGAATCGACCCTATAAGACAATTGTTCGACGTAGTCTCACTAAACAAGCCTGGCTATCTAGATAAGTTCATGCAGTTGGTCAAGAAGTATGTAGCCCAAGAGGATGTCATCAGGGCATGTTTCGAAATAAACACCAACACCCAAGGTTCGGTGAAAGATCGATTGGGATCTCGTGACTCCAAACCATAGCCTCTGTAGAAGGAAAGATAAGATATAAATCAATAGAAGTTCCAGGATTATCCCTCTTATACACTACTTAGCAAATCCCTTAGGGATATTATATATAAGGTCAAGCACCAACTCCTGCAAGCACCTATTGTTTGTGAAACCCTAGAAGCAATAAACTCAAGCGAGTACTACAATTACAAGAGAGCCTATAACCACAACATAGATGGATGCATTACCTTAAGAATGTAGTTGAAGGCCTTATTTGTAAAGGTCGTACCGACCACTTACTAGCCAATGAAAGGAACCAAATACAATAGCTAATCCAGTGCTACCAAATAGAAAGAGTAGACTGATGCCTTTGCAGGTGACCAAAATTGTCAAGGGCAATGAGGCCAAGTGAACACCATATTCGAGGACTTAGCCTCCTCCTTGACAACACAATTATGATAGTTTAGCATGAGGTATACCTCATACAAAGGAAAAGGCCAAAAATAGATACCATGATTAGTTTTACTATTGAGGATGAATAAGGCGTTGGCTTCCCCTACAATAATTCCCTCATTATAAATGCAGAAATTGGGTACTTCAACATCCCCAAAACGTTCATTAATGGTGGAAGCTTGGTAGACATACTCTTTTACAGCACTTACAAGCAAATGAAAGACCAGTTAGAGGAACCCCTCCAACCATACAAGCATTGCCTTATAGGGTTTGGTAGAGGAAAACTTGTTCCGCTAAAGGAATAATCACACTTCTAGTAAGATGGGTAACGACAAGTACATAGCCATATAGTTCGTTGATTTTTGTTGATGTAGATCACTGCTTGCCATACACCATAATCTTAGGTAAGCCGAGCATAACAAAATTTGACCTGCTCATCAACCAAATGTGCCTAAAAGTAAAGTTCATGACACTGACTAAAGTGGGCAAAGCCTAAGGAGACCAAAAGCTATCCAGGTCCCTCTACCTCAAAGCCAAACTACAGGCAATATCATGAACATACAGTATGCCACTACCTTAGCCTTAACATTACAAGGAAAGGCAGCAAAAAAGATTAAAGAAATTAAACTCACTAATGCTCCATGAATTATCACAAAAATTGGCGTCGAGTTGTCCGCATATGAGAAAACTCAAATCACAAAGTTCCTCAAATAGAAATAAGACATCTTTGTGTTTGAACTAGAAGATATGCTCAAGATCAATAATATACCTGAAGCCACCCATCTCTTCCATGTTGATCTTACAATATCACTAATCAAGCAGAAAAAGCGTTTCTTCGCCCTTGAACACTAAGTTGCAATTAAACAGCAAGTCTAGAAGCTCTTACAAGCTAGATTCATATGACCAGAAAGTATCCAACATGGCTCATGAACATTGTCTTGGTAAAGAAGTCCAATGACAAATGGCAAATATACATTGACTATACTGACCTTGATAAGGCCTATTCTAAAGACTGCTTTCTTCTTCCCCTTATCAACCAACTCTTTGATTTGAAGTTCAAACATGCTCTATTCAGCTTTATGGATGCCTATTTAAGGTACAACTAGATGTACATGGCCCCTCAAGATAAGGTCCACACTTCATTTGTAACAAACTTTGGAACTTACTATTAAAGGGTCATACCTTTTGGTTTGAAGAATATGGGTGCAATATACCAAAGGCTTGTCACCTCCATCTTTAAGCCACAAATTGATAGGAACATTAAAGACTATATGGAAGATATGATTATGAAAACCAAAGATAGGAGAAGCCAATCAAAGACATCCAGGAAACATTCCAAACACTGCGCCACTATTAGATGAAACTAAACCCCTTAAAAATGTGTATTTAGGGTCGCATCTAGAAAATTCCTTAGTTTCATGGTCATCGAACAAGGAATTAAAGCCAACCCAAATAAGATCCAAGCAGTCTGAGACATGCAAGCCCCATAACCATAAAAGAGGCACAATGCTTAATCGAATGAATTGCTGCCTTAAATAGGTTCAAGTCAAAGAGTGTAGAAAAATGTTCGAAGTTCTTCAGACTACTAAAGAGCTCATCCGAGTTCAACTAGAGCATTGATTTCTAGAAAGCTTTAGATAAACTCATAGATTTCTTGGAAAGCCTACCAGTGCTATCCAAGTCCATACCGGCCAAAGAGTTATACCTATGCCTTGCTGTTAGTGACAAAGCATTGTCATCAATCCTTATCCAAGTAAAAGGGCATGAACACAAGCCCATCTACTATGTTAGCAACATTCTGCAAGGGTCAAAGATCAAATACACTAAGAACAAAAAAATCGTCTTCACAATAATCATTACTGCTTGGAAACTCAAACCTTACATCTAGTCACACCCCATTATAGTGTTAACTAACCAACCTTTAAGAGTTATACTCTAAAACCCTAATGCCTTGAGTTGAATGATGAAATACTCCCTTAAGCTCAACACTCACAAAGTCCAATTCTGCCTTCAATAAGCAATCAAGGCATAAGTGCTCGTCGACTTCATAGACTTCGGAGTAGAATACACTAGAGTAAATAAGCTACAACATGAGGTTGCCATACTAGTATGGACCCTCTACATTGATGGCTCCTCCACTAAGGGGGGAGTGGATTGACATAACATTGCAAGACCCGTACAACATGAAGATATTGTACGCCTTAAAGTTTAGCTATTTAGCAAGCAATAGTGAAGTGAAGTATGTGGTACCCATCATTGGCCTGAGGATTGCCAAAGACATTAGAGTGGAAAAGTTGGACATTCGCTCAGATTTCATGCTAGTAATCTAGCAGGTAAAAGGGGAATATGAGACCAAGGGGGAACAATGATCAAATATCTATAAATCGTTTAAGGCTTACTCGCGAATTCCACCTCGTGGAAGGTAAACAAGATTCCCCAAGCAGAAAATGTAGAAGCAGATAAGCTACTTAGATTGGCCTCGTCCATTGTCCCCATACTATATGATGACGATAAGCCACTCTTTGTACAATACCTACCCGAGCAAAGCATGAAAATGCAAGGGCAAGAAGTCCTCAAAATACAACCCGTAGATTTCGAATGCTATTGGAAGGATCGAATCGCAAAACATTTGAAGACAAGATTATTACTTGAAGACTAATTGAAGGCAAAGAAGCGAGCTTATGCTTTGGTTAACTATAACCTCATCAATGATGTATTATACAGGCAAGGACAAAGTGTTCCCCTACTAAGCTTAGAACTATACCCTTTGACAAGCCTATGGCCATTTGCTTAATGAAGGCTTAGTGTCTTAAGACCTTTCTTAAAGGCATTGTCAGGATGATAGTTTATTCTAGTAGCATCAAATTACTTCACCAAATGGATGGAAGCATTAGTCGTAGCAGCCATGATCGCTTAAGCCATGGAAGGATTTGTCCTCACTTACATGCTCTCCTACTTTGGGGTCCTGCATCGTTTAATTACCGAAAAAGGAAGACAGTTTGATAGCAATAGGTTTAGGGAATTCCATGAAAAAAAAAGGAATCGAACTCTACTATACATCCATAGCTCACCCCTAAACCAATGGATAAGTACAGGCGATCAACAAGATCGTCCTTAACAACGTAAGAAGAGCATAGAGCAAATAGGAGGTGAGTAGGCTGACGAACTCCCTAGTATATTTTGGGGGTATCATGCCATGCATAGGGCTTCCACTAGAGAAACTCACTTCCATGTTGTGTTTGAAACAAAGGTTATACTCCTGGTTGAACTCGAGCTACCCACTAGCAAGGTCTAGTGCTTTGATGTCAACACTAACCACAAAGCGCTTCTAGCAAGCCTCAACATTATTGAAGAAGTACACAATGATGTATAGGCTTAAACAGCCATGTACTAACAACGTGCGTCTTAATACTACAACTAGAAAGTGAAGGACAAGGTAAACTTGCTCACAATTAAGAAGACTTGGTATGAATGGTAAAAGACGCAGGTAAAGGTGATGTACAAATTGGAAACCCTAAATGGACAACCCATCCCTAAGGCATGAAATGCCAACAATTTGAGGCTATATTTTAACTAAGTTTAGTAACATACTTAGAAGTGCTTATAATTACCACAATGATCAATGAAATGACTAGTTCCCTACACTTGTCTGCTATTTTCTTCCATATCTCTCACTAGCTTATGCCATAACCTTGGGTTGATTCTTATCTCTAAGAAGGATCTATAAGTTGGCACCTACATTGATACTGCGAGATCAACTAAGCATGATTTCATACCGAGCTTTTCTACCCTTAGGTTGATTCTCATTCTCAAAGTGGATCCAGAAGTTAGTACCTACACTAATATTGTGGGATTAACTAAGCATAGCTTCACACTGAGCTTTTTTACCCTCAAGTCGATTCTCATCCCTAAAAGATCCACAAGTCAATACCAACACTGATTTTGTAAGATCAAATGAGTATGACTCCGTATCTAGCTTCTTTGCCCTTAGGCAGATTTTCATCCTCGAAGATACACCACAAGTCAGTTCCCATACTGACACGGTTCTACACTGTACCTTCTTACCTTAGGGTCAATACTTATCCTTGAGGAAGCGCTTCAATCAATCATTATACTGACACTACGAGGATGATTGAGTGCAATATTATGCCATTCTCCCCTCTTCTTAAGTCGATTCTCATTGCCAAGCACCTCACTTAAGTGGTTTTTCCCCCTAGCTTAATACTCCATGCTCTCCGCACTCAAGTTGATTCCCATCCTCGACGTATGTAGCAAGAATGTTCGTGATCTTAACTTAAAAAATTTGCTTGTAAACTAAAGCGGTCAATGTAGGTTGAACCAAAGCCATCACAATAAAATGAATATAGGAAAAAGTTGAGATAAACTAAGCATCGGAGTGAGCAAAAAGAAACAGGAAGAAAGATTTTATTCAAATATTCGACAACTATTACAAGGCCTTAGGGGTTGGCATACCGACCCTAGGTACATAAAGGGAAAGGAAAAATTACTAAAGGCATAAGCCCACCTCTTATTCTAATGCTAGGTGCCATGTCTTACTAACTACTCTCAACTTTGACTTAACTGCTCAAATCACACTCCAAGAGGAACTACTCTTAACTTCGACTTAGACCTAACTCAATACGATGTGATTACATCCCTAAGTTTTACCAAGCTGAAGGCTATGTCCTCTTAACTTTGACTTGGAAGCCAGCATACACCTTTCCAACACAACTTCAGGCTAACCACACCCCTCTAAACAAGTAGGCAACTCTCTATACCTCATGATCACAACTCAAAGGGAGACATTAAGAGAAGGCACCTCCTAAGCTCATACTCCCTCTCCCTCACTTTGATTAACCTTGACTTGGTCATGGCCGATGTAAGGTATGTTTTAACTTTTCATGCTACCTCACAAGGATGTTTAAGTATATTTGGTGCAAGGAACGAAAGTCCTATGCACCTTTTATATAGGGGACCCAAAGTACCCTCCACCATACACATAGCCTCCATCTAATGGGTTGAGATTGTGGGAAGTCTAACTAACCTCTCAAAAATCATCAATGTGCTATATGTGCATTAAGTGCCTTCTAGAAGGTGCATTAATCATGATGGTATGCATGCTAAGTGTGTACTTTACTCGAGGTATAACCTGATACAAAGATTGCTTGACATCCAAAAAATCTACCTAATTAAGTAGACTCAACCTAAAAGATCACGTTACATCAAGGAAGATATGCCTTAATTAGCTCATAGGTTGTGTATAGTCTGCCAACTTGACTAAACACCAAGCGACTACCATGACTTGCAAATGATGTCAAAGGGATCGCAAGCGAGGCCTACAGCTCTCTTCGACGCCTAGATAGCTTTTACATATCAATAACAGAATAAGGCTAGATTAGAAACACTACAAGGCTTTGCTCGGTTAGATAGACCAAAAGACTTGGTAAGAGAACAATGAAGCTACTTGGCTTACTTAGGGTAAATAAGACAATGAAAGATGGAACTAGGCAATCCGCCCAAAGGGCAAACAACCTATGGAGTTTAGCAACAAATGAGGACACAAAAACAAGAAAGTAAGTAGAGCAACAAAGAGGAACAAAGTAAGAATAAGATACATATTGAAAGCATCTTTCATTTCAATCAATTAGTGAAGTCTTTACATAGTAGAAGTGGAGGTCAGCATCTCTAACATACCTGACAAGGTTCTAAATAGAAGAAATTAAAAAGGGCAACCATCTCCCAAATACAACTTTAATGCCAAAAAAAAAAAAAAAGCTAAGGCTACCTTGACCTACTTGATGGCCACATTCTCCTCCAAGACCTCCTCTTGCTCCTTACCCCCCACCCCCACCTTGCTCATTAATAGCGTCCTCACCAGATCCCCTAGTTTAGCTTTCCGAATATATACCAGCCTCCTCATGCCTAGCGATGCCTTTAGGATCATCCAGCCTGTTGAGGAAGGATAGATTTGCTCCAGGAAACTCCTTTGAAAACTAATTCCTAAACTCATCAACCATAGCATAGCTAGCAAAGATCAAAGCCGTCTCTACCGATAGATCATCAATGGTTTCCATGAATATGTTCTACTTCATCTTGGAGGAAAGACCCTTCCCCGTATGCAACTCTACCTCCTTTTGAGCAAACTCCTTTCGAACTCCTTTCAACTCCCTATCCTTGGCTTCCAGATCGACTTGCAGCTTCACAACCTTACCCTTAATAGTCTCAGAAGATGCCTAGGACTTCTTTAAATCGACCCCTATCACCTTAGCTCGCCTCCTCAACTTCCCATTATGGTGCTCCAAATCTTCAAACGCCATAGTCAAGTCATCACATGACTTCTTCTCTTCTTCTAATGTCTCGAGGAGCCTTGCTACCTTGGCCCTCACTTGACCTCTCTTCACATGCTAGTAGGCCTAGTTGTGGACAAGAACATAATTGAGCATATCATAAAGTTGCAAGGACAAATTATTAGTCCATCCAACAATAACAACACTTAAAAGGAAAAACAAGTTGTTCACCTCATTATGCCTTAAAAGCATCTCCGCAATAGCCTTTATATCACCTTTCTTGATGAAGAGGTGCCCAGACTAAGCTTGCAAATGCTCTATCTACTGCGCAAGCCTCATTACCACATCATGGATAGGCTCACAAAACTCTTACACAAATGGCTGGTTCCTTTGATGTACTATGGGCTAAACACCCTCATCACTAGAGATATCAATCGTGGTAACCCTAACATCCTGAGGGGACACCTCAAAGTCCCTAAGCCTCTCCTTGGTCCAAGCATCTCCCCTTTAGATCTACTCTACGGCCTGCTCCTCCTGCCCCGACGTAGCACATACGGTTGGTACCCCTTACCTCGAGCCACTCATCACAACAATAGCAGAGATGTCCCTAGCCACATTTTTCACCACCTTAGCGAGAGTTTATTACCACCCATCCTCCTTCTTCTTCCCTATCCTCTTCATAGGGGGATGTGGGTTCTCCCCCTCCCCCTCAACAGTGAGCCGCTTCCTCTTTTGAATTGAAACCACCTCCTTCTCCATGCCTTTTGCTCAAATGCCTAACAGCTTCCCCTTCACCTTGTTAGCAACTAGCTCCATAACCGTAAAAGAAAAAGAGAAGTCAACCCAAATAACATAACATATAACAATACTTACTATACTAAAGACGAGTAAGCTTAACATCTACCGCTACGACGATGAAGAGACACGATAGACACTTAACTACTCCTCTTTAACAAGGATCAAGGGTACTTATCTTAAACCCAAAAAGCCTACTACCTTCAATAAACATTCGACAGATGAACAATGATTAGAGCTTCTTCTAGCCTACGAAGTCCAACAACTCTATGCTCGCCTCTCTATCTTCAGCCTTAAGGCAATCTAATGATTTACCCTAAATGGGAATAACCTATTTTATTTGGAATTTGCACACAGAAGGAAAACTCATTCTAGTCATCTACCTTATTAGATAGCTTGTGGAAAATCTTCAAGCCTCTACCTCGATTTGCTATGTATACCCAACCATCAGGCAACCTTTTCACTTAAAAGAAGTGCCAAAATAGGTGAGCCATTGGCCTTCGCAACATCTACAAACATAAAGCCTCAAATGCGAGCAATTGGGCCCATGCACTAGCACTAAGGCTCCCAGGGGAAATCTCAAAGTGTTCGAAGACCTCGAGCAACAACATAAAAAAGGGAGGCTACAACCCTAGCTTGAATGGCTTTGCATAAATACAAAATGGCTTTTATCGCCTATCTCAAATGCCTTCTCCCTATTCGTGAGCATCTCCACTCACCAACTGGGCACGTTACCGATTGCCCAACTAACTAGCCTTAGCTTCATCGTGTCCTACTTCAAAAACATACTAGCATAAGCCTTTTCATTGGTGTTAGTTGTGTACAATGACACAACTCCCTTCGCCTCCTCCCCATTTAGACAATACTCATCATAGGGCCTAGACTGCACAAATTCTTTCCTCTTCGCCCATGATAGGAGTACCCCACTAACATCCACTACCATCACTGTTGTTGTTTCGAGGAGAGTAAGTGATAAGTTCTTATTTGTACATATTTTAAATAGTAGATTTTAGTGAATTTTCCTTGAATTTTGAGTTTATTTTTAGAAAATGGTACTTAATTGAGTAAAAATTTGTTTTCTAGGATTTAGAACAATCTAGGGAAGAAAACGAGAAAATAAAAAAAAAATTACTCAATTTGGAGCTAAAATGAGAAAGTTATGAAGTTTTAAAGAAGATGATTTTGAAGCAATAATATAAAGAGGTTAGAAAAATGACACAACTAAAAGACATAATTGTATCATTAGTCATGTTGTTCCCAGGTGCACAAGGAGATATGAACAAGATTTGATTTAGTGATAAAAAAACGATACAACCAAGGGAATTAGTCATGTCCTTGGTCATGTCGCCTATTGTGACTTCTTTAATTTGTCTCGACTATTTAAAGCTCTACTAGGATTTTGTGACATAGCTTTAGCATGACTTTTTGAGAGACTTTCAAGACTCAAATACTCAAGAGAGCAAGGAACTTCAAGACATCAAGATTCAACTTTTACTTTGATCCATGATTTACTTTTCTTGTAGATTTTGCACAAGATCATTGCTTTATTATGCATAAAGAGTAGTTCCTTCATATTTAGGTCTTGTGGAAGCTAAATCTATTCATGTCACATTGATTTTATTAGATCTAATGAATTCTTTAATTTTTCTTGATTCAACTATGTATGCTTAATACTTTAGATTGTTATTTTCGCAGGTATTGATCTAAAATCTAATATCATGTGAGAAAATCAAGGGTTTTGTTATATGATAAGATTTAGGCATAGTTGATAGAGACTTTTGCAAAATTAGAGATAATTTATAAAGTCTTTCAAGCATTTTGATTAATATCACTAGAGAATTTGTTATATAATAATTCGATCTTAGGTTATGCTATTAAGAAATGATTCTAACAGGTAATTTTAAGAATAGGATTAATAGACTTGAGAAAGTTATTCACTTAAATAGACAAACTTGGATAAGAAAGAATAAATATAGAATTAAATTGTCTTTCGAAAAAATCACATGTTTATATCTAGTGAAAGTAAAGATCTAGATACATTTTTGAAAATTGAATTAGTTTATAAATTGATTGCTTTCTTGTCAGTTGCTTGATTAAATCTTAATTAGTTGTTAACTTATTAGATGCTGTAATTTAATTTAAGTTATTTGAATTTCTTGAATTTTAATTTGCCAATTAGATGATAGAGATTTAGTGAGTACTAGTAATCATAGTCTATAAGGGATCAATATTTGAACTCATATTTGCTTATTATAATTTGATAGGTACACTTGCCTCGTATCATTAGTGTTACAACCCCCTTCTCGAAATATTTGCTTGTAATCCTCGTCTATTTCTTTGGAAATAGATGCACGTAAACACTTACCAAGAGCGGTCAAAGCACTTTGATCAACCATTGTTGGTCACAATCGAGAGACAAAAGAGTAGAGTTTACGAAAAGCAAGGTTCAGCTTGCAAGAAACAATTTAATAAAGTTTCCATTAGGTAGATTAGGGAAAGTGGAAATTGAAGACCTATGGACCCCCGCCAAATGGTTTCCCTTACTCTTAGAGCATGTACCCACTATAGAGACATGAACTACATCACAACCATACACGTGTCCTACTCTGCCAATCAAAAGTCTCAATCAACTTCCCCATGTAGATCACTGACATGGCAAGACATGAAGGCACCCTACACGTGTGAACCCTCTCAAAGAAGTCATCAATGTGTAGCATGCTTCCCAAAGAAACCATCATGACACCTCGGGCAATCCAACCATCGCATCATGCTGAATGACACTACTTCATGTAAGTGATTTGACTGAATGTGATAGACTTCATGCCACTAAGCGAAGAGCTAGGCCTCTTTGCTTGCAGCTGAAATGATCCTGCTTCAAACTGACTGTTCTATTAGAGCTACTCTCCCTACACTCTCACATTAAGGAGAGTTTGGAGGAGGGGGGTAGGCGGGGTGGGTGGGTTTAGTATTGATACTCATTTTTGGCCAGCTCAAGGCTTAACTCTCGAGGAGGCCCTTTTACCTAGAGGCAAGCATGCAGGCAGGTACCCTCCTCCCAACAAGTGTTATGATCTACTCAAGCCACTCTATGCGAACCCTCAAACAATGCCAGACGTACTTGTGGTTGAATGCCTTACTCTCTTTGAGTGCTACAATCTACTTGAACCACTTTATATGAGCACTCGAACAACCACTTGACGTACTCGTTGCTAAACACCAAGCCATCCTTGCTAGGTTAAGCACAGCAACTAGAAGGTTTAGCGAGCAACCCTAAAGCTTACTTCATCCTCAAACAACACCGGTTTGTTCCTTAAGTGTCTTCGTTCTTCCCTTGTTTCTAGCAATAACACCTAGCTAGGGTTCATTAGTTACCCTCTGACATTCATAGTACAACTAATACATTCGACAACCTCTAATAATGTCAAATCCATAGATCATAAATGTAGCTACCAATACAGTCATAGTCAACCATCCTCCAAAGCCATCTTGTCAACCAAGCATCATATGTCTTTGACTACCTACTAATATGAGTGAACTTCGGACCTCTACATGTCTAAGTAACCATACCCCTGCTATACTATAAATAGTATAAGAGGCCACCAGGTATGATGGATGCCCTCTCTAGAACAAAAACATACTTCTCTACATACTCTCAGTATGCACTTCCCACAAGGATCTTAGTACTCTCATACCTTGATTATTTCTTTTTTTCCTCTTTGCTATTAGGAAAAAAGACTCCAATATTTATGGAATTGTAAAAAAAGGAAAGAGATCGAAAAGATCTTTTTGCTAAAATGTCCAAAATGAAATTTGAAATCAAATTTCAATATAATTTAATTAATTTAAATTATTATATTATATANCCAGGCTATTCAGGAAGAATCGCAGCAATTCCCCAATCCTAACGAAGTAGTTCCTCCGGAATCCAATGAACAACAACGATTACTTAGGATCAGCTTGCGAATTTGTGGCACCGTAGTAGAATCATTACCAATGGCACGCTGTGCACCTAAGTGCGAAAAGACAGTGCAAGCTTTGTTATGCCGAAACCTAAATGTTAAGTCAGCAACACTTCCAAATGCCACTTCGTCCCGTCGCATCCGTCTTCAGGACGATCTAGTCACAGGTTTTCACTTCTCAGTGAGTGAAAGATTTGTCCCCGGGTGTACGTTGAAAGCTTCTATAGTAGAACTCATTCGAGAGGGCTTGGTGGTCTTAAGAATGGTTCGGGTGGGGGGCTCTCTTAAGAATAAAGAAGACGAATAGATTCTAATTCATCTTTATGCTAACAGAAGAGCGGATCCAATACCTAGACGCCTTCTTTCTCAGGAAGTGCAACAAGTACTTGAGGAATTTTGGGATATCATGCCCCTCTCACTCGTGGGTCTCCCAACCAGCGAGCAAAGAGCATAGGGCCAATGCAAGGAGGCTCGTATGAGTTAAGCTTGTTCCTTTCTAAGGCAGTAAGTGAAGGAAGCAAGAGCTGTGGAAGAAGATCAGTGCGAGGTAGAGCGGAGGAAAGTGCAGCAACGAAAGAAGGCAGGTAGCGAGAGATAGTACAGCGTAAGGGCGAGAGGGAGGTTTGATGGGACCCAATGATGTCCATCCCCCAGGCTTCAAACGACTATGATGGCACGGTTGGATGCAATGCTTCTATGGCCTAGGGTATGGAGTCACCATGAAACTGGCGAGCATAGTCGATGCAATCCTTGATCATGGAGAGCCAATAATAAATAACTAATCTCCGGATTCTGTCTTGAAATTTAGGTCCTTGGCTGATGAGCACCAAAAATGCCGTTATGGTTTTCTTGAATGACCTTCTCTGCATCTTGGTCCGACAGACACCGCAGGAGCACTCCATCGTAGGATTTCCGATACAATGTTTTTGTTTGAGGATCGTAATGGAACCTCGAAACACGTCTTCGGATACTTATACTTACCTTTTCGTTCGGGTCATCTAGTAGTATCCCGTATTGGATAAAGAAAGGATATTACCAATCGTCGAATTCCCACTTCGTCAACCGTTATTCGAACTGAACGTCGATTGCATTCCGCAAGAGCTTCATAAGTGTCTAGCGGTGGTAGGATAAATTCTCCTTTCTAAGACTGTGTTATATTTATGGGTTCACCGTCAAACGGTGTCATGGAAGCTGCTAACCATGCTAGTGCATCGGCTCGAGCCTTCTTCGCCCCCCTTTCTACAAAGCCTACTCCGTAACATTCCCTTTCCACTGTCTAGTTCCGATTTGCCTTCGCCCTTAGCTTTTTTCAGGTACTACTCTAGGTAAACGTACTAGACGAACAAAGAAAGAAAAATAGCCATAGGAGCTACAACGTGCATGCTTTCGTTGATAGACTTCACTCATTAATGAAGGAAACTGCGCTCTTTGAACCTCGGTTTTCACCATAAGATACCTCGATCCTACTCTGGAGCCCAATCTCTATCGAAAGCATGAGTGGTTGTACTCCACTAATGAGCTACGCATATCTGCAGTACGATCCATTTGGTCCAAGTCTTCCCATCGTGTAATGACAGTGTGCTTTCACCCCATGGTTCTCCCATTTTTGGTTTACCTCGGGTATTTTCACCCTCTTCGACTTTTAACTTGAACACTTAAGTGGTACTGCCATTGAGACTTCAATTTCTTCTTAAAAAAGAATTCTGTTGAGGACAGTGAGTGTTCGGGTTTAATATGAGGCTCTTTTCATCAATGTCTGGCCTTATCTTTCTCTCTATTTATAAGATAAGCACTTAGTCCCGGCCTTCCTGGTTGGATCCTCTGTCCGCCCCCTCTTCCCAATAGGAATGGAAATCGCCCCTCCCTGTCCCTTATTCGTCCTTTGAAAGCCGTCCCATCACTATGCTTTCTTCTGAATAGAAAGATAGGGGAAGGTATCGCATCCACAGTAGAGAGAGAGACCCTTCAACCACAGTCAATCACCCTTCAGTTCTCCTCTGTGAGTGCTTGATTCTAGCGAAACGAAAAACCTCAAAGTGAGATGGGGCCCAGTCTTCTCGCGCGGTTTCGCGATAGGGCTGACTTGTTAATATGCTTGTCGATATGGAATTAGATCCCAAGGTTTCGACCACTCACTATCTAGAGAGAAGCCCCAACCTCGCGGCTTCCCCACTTCTTATCCCTGGGGACCACCCGTTCCGCATCTATCTATTCATTCCGATCCCGCTGGGACAGACAATAACGAAATTAAGTGGTTTCCCAAAGACTCTGACAGAGCGGGACCGAACTGTTTACTCTAATCAAGTGGTCCAGTGTTTTTTACAGGTCGGGTGCTTCCTTAAGCTTCAGAAGAACCGTGCGGCCACTTCACTTTTTGCCGCTTTCTCCGCTCAGACCACTAGAGCGTGTGAAGGTTGTACACTCACTCACGACCAGATGAAATAAAGAAGAAAGGAGGAGGAGATAAAGCGAAATCAGTGGCGCCGCCCCCTCAAAAAAATGGCTCAGCTAGTCTTTCCAATTGATAGAGATTTCTCCGATAGAGGGGAAGGGGAGAGCTCTCTCGAGTCCTCATCCTCCTCGGATGAATCGCAAGAAGAGGTGTTCAGGCACGAAAAAACGTAGCTCTCCGTAATAGCAGAGTCACTATTACTCCCAGAACCGCTATCGTCGACTTTGTCGTGGAATCGAATATTCCTAAGGCTTTTTTTTTTCGGTCTTTAGGTTTAGGTTTTCGTTGGTACCTATGACTCATGTGCTTGTGCCTCGATTTAGTAGCACGTGATGCGGTTTCGATTTCCTTCGTGTCGAGGAAGAATCTTGAACATAGTCCTATCCCATACTGGTAGCAAAAACTAACCCTCATTATGTAAGGATATAAAGGTCTCAGTTCTCTATCTTGAACCGAATTGATTCTCGATCGAGAGACGTTCTTTCCATAGCAAAGATCTGCCCGTAGGTTAGTTCCGTGGTCGACACGTGCGGGAGCTTCTCGCAAACTAGGTCGGAGAATCCTCTCGCCAAGCCAGCAAGAAATTAATCTTTCCTGTTTTTTCTCTGGCTAGGAAATTATCTTTTAAACCACTTTTCATCTTCAATCTGATTAATCCTAAGGATTAAGGATTTGGGCTCCAACAAAGTTAAGAACTATTGAAGAGAACAGTGCGTCGGCAGGATTCGGTTGTTGTTTTCCCTCCGGAGTAAGTACTAAGTTTCCGTAGTCATCGATCTTGACAGAAGACTAAATCCTCCTCTTATCCATTAAGGTAAGGCTTTTTTTTTTCAAGGAATTGACACAAGTCTTGATTGATTTTGAATTTTCCCAACAAGGGAAAAAACCTAACCTAGATAGTAGAATAGGAATACAACGGGAATCTTATAAGACTGAGGGGGAGGAGGGAAGGACACTAGTCTTCCTTTTAAGTGAAGGCTCTACTGAGAGCTAGAGGATGCGGGAGAGAAGAGTTAGAACTAAGAGAGACTAACCGTCTTTCTCTTTGATTCTAAGACTAAGATGAGATTTTTGTATGGAAAGCATTTCAATCGCTACCAATAGTCAGAGTAGGCCTAGACAGAGATATCAGAGTGTATGGTCCACAGTCCCTGGCACTCAGAAGCTTCAAAGTAGTTGATTATTCCCTTCCCGACCGCTAGGTTCGTTCGAGACTAGAACTTTGAGTTTTCTTTTGGAAGGATGTTTATTATGTTCCAGGGTACTGAAATGGGTAAGATAAAGGGGTCAACAAACTAACCTCTGACATGAGACCTAGTTAGACTTGGGACCTTTAAGAAGTTGAAGGACCCTTGAATCAAGTTGAGGAACATCTTACTGTAAGTTCACTAATGGAAGAAAAAATCAGGGATCTTAATAAAATCTCTATACCCATGCCAAGCAGCTAACTTCGAGACAACTAAGGGCAAACTTCGAGCTAGAACTAATGGATTAGCATTAATAGTCAGTTTCCCGGGGGGATTTTTTTCCTATGCTTGCTGGCTAAACAGAGTTTCCTTCCCTTCCACAGGTGCACTGAAACCAGAGTTTGCTACTCGCCTTAGGTAAAACCCGGAGTCTCTTGCTCCCATTCTCCTATCTTAAATAAGGCCTGAACGGTAGCGCATAAAAGCCTTGGAACGGCTGTCGCGCCTGATTCAACTCACCATTATTAGGCCTTCTTTGTCTTTGCATTACCCTAGTTCCTTAATCAAAATAGTCATAGGAGAAGCTGAGCTAGAAAACCTTCAGTCCGTAGCTCAAGTTCTCAAAGATTCTTCCCCTTACTCAGAGTTCTGGTTAGCCCACTTGCCCGAGCACACTCTCAACTTGTAGATGCGCCAATCTCTCCTTCCCCCACAAGAACAGAAAAAGCAAGAGACCACGAACACCAGTACGCATGAAAAGAACCCTTTTTTCCCAAGGAGAGCGGGCATCCATCCAATCTTGTCTGATAGACATCAAATGGCCTTATTTCTGTTCGTTAACTACTTCTAACGAGCAAGTTAGTAGCCTACCTCGGCTGAATGTCGGGATAAAGAGCAAGAACCGTGCTTCTCCTTCTAAGAAAGAAAAGAAAGTCAACCTTACCGCTCCGTGGGAAATCACCCACTACTACTAGTCGAGAGGCTACCTATCCTATAGAACACGTTGCCCCTGACCTCTGTCTCAAGACCATAAATAGAACCTCTAGCTTCATGCCATGACCTGAACGACTACTGGCTTAGCTGCAGCTGCCTAGCTACTAAGATAAGAACTTTGAACCCGTCCTGCCAATATAGTAAAAAGAGTATAAGTAGGATTCCACTCAGGGCACACTTGTTAGCTCAAGTTCCCATCTGTCTTGTAAAGAACTAGAACTCGAACTGCACGCAATTACGTTTCCAAGCCTGGCCGTAGAAACTACAATTACTCTTGCTCCTGAGCTTCAAAATCCTGACTTAAGGGGATTAAGGTAGCCTTAGCTACTTACTTTTCTTAGAGAATGGCTGAGAAGTCAGGTAGCGAAGCCTTATGTTATGCTATTGAATGTGTTGTCGAAAGGATGTATGGGAGGATAGAATACCCGAGACTTGCTGCCGGAAAGAGCTCATTAGAGGCATTCCACTTCCAATGAGATGTCTTAGGCTTCATGATGGCATTGAGATAGCTTTGCTCTGTAGACAGAGTAGAGTAAGGAGGGAAGGATAGAAGGGATTCAAAGGGAAAGTCTCAAGTACAGTTTAGCAATCAAAAGAACATTGGAACTAGGGAATCCAGCTACCATTTCGCTAGATACTAGAAAGAGGGAAAGAGAGGTAGCATAAGGTAGTTTCAGTCACCCGGGAGGAAGAAAAGCTATTCTGCTTAGCAGCGGAAGGGAGAGGTGGGAGACTTATGGCATAAATGTAGCGGATTAGGCTCTAATTCCTACACCCTATCTCCTTCCAAACAAATTCTTCCAAAAATTAGGGGATTGGGGATCATCACATTGTAAGAATTTGTTTCCTCCGAGAGTCTTAAAAGCAAATATTCTTCTTGCTATGACCTTTATCGCAACCCTATTTGCGATAATTTTAGCATACACAGGCATTAAATTTACCGTATTAGAGCAATTTTATTGTAGTATATCACCATTCGTATTGATAGATCCAGTTGCACTCATATGGTTAATGAGGTATACCATATATATATATTGGGGGTTGTAGAGCCCCAATGTTTTTTTTTTCCCCCCGATAAGTAGGTATTATATTAAAAAACATAAGGATCAGTACATAATTATAGAGTACACGAAGTTACCATCATCCGAAATAAAACACATCCCCAATGTTGGCAGTCATGTTTTTGTGATAGGCAGTCTAGGAACCTATTTAATATGTTAATTATTTCTCCGGTTTTTCCAATTTTTAATTTAATAAAAATATAGTTGATTCATAAAAAACGTCATTATGCTTATATGTAATTGTGAATATTGGAAAAAGATAGTATTTCAAACTTATTAAACAAACGAATTAGATTCTTCACACTTTAGCATAATGTTAGAGGCCTTTTTATGGAAAGATTCCCTGTAAAAAGTGTCTTTTAACATGAATTTTCCCTGCAAGACCTTTTTATGGTCCTTTCAGCCAGCTTCATTCCTTGTGAACACTTAAGGATTTCGTTGCGAAAACATTAGTTATCTTATTTTATTAAAAGATCACTCTAAACATTATGGTGATCATAAATATAAATTATGTGAAAATAACCACAATCTGTTCATGGTACTGCCTACAGGAATATCTTATGATCCATCTTCTCTTTACATGGTCGATCCCGTTCCAATATGAAAGTAGAATTTCGGTAATTCACGTTCTTTCAGTAAGTTCAGCTAATGTTTCCGACCAATCAAATATCCATTCTACGGAATATATTCCACGCACAACATAGTATCGTGGTTCGCTCGATTCCTTTAAGCAATTATATATTAATCTTCTTCTGATTATGTTTTGATAGAGAGGTTTAGCTGCTTTTGAAATGACTGTACTTATATTTTTCAACTCTCCTACGACGAATTCATCTATACCATACTACACTTATTCCATGCCAACGTTCAATATAAATGTATTAAGTTTCTCAAAAGCATGGATGGTGAAATCATTCTTCATAAAATACAACACAGTTCTAGATAGACCCATGGACCCAAAAATCTATGGCTGGTTTCAGAACTACGCAAGGTTCCCACCGCATCGCGCCGACACTGGGTTAGGTTCACGGACCAAAGTTAGCCCGTACTTATGTCTATCTTAGACTTATATGCCATGTTCTGCATTGATATAATTCTTTATTCTTTTTCACTATATCTTGATAGGAGAATTCGGATATGAACTCCTCAAACACAAACTCGAGTCATAAGCCGACCTATTCTACCTCGTAACCAACCAGTTTGAGGCTCTAGAACGAACATCTCCTGAATGACTGACCCCTTTCCAATTCGGACCTTTCCATCAGACTCCCATACTGTCTACCCTCGAAAAGTCCCCAACGTCTTGGAAGAGGGACACTAAGCCTAGGAATTTGTTTGAAGGCAAGGGCTCAACACTAAAGGAACACTGGCAATAGGAAAGAAAAGCTAACTAGTCAAACCACTTCCATGATTTTTTGGGATCTAGTGAGATTTACAAATCCACTTCTCTAATTTGATGGGATACACTTTCCTTCCCTAGAAGATTCATCCTTTTATCTGAGTGTCCTGATTTATCCCCATGTTTCTGTTTCTAGTAGTCCAGTATAAATAGGGATAAGCCACCAACTATAAAACAGTTATAAACATATACATACACTTGTGCTCTTGCTATTTTACTATTTCTTTACTCTTATAAACTTTTACTAATTTAAATATTAAAATGGTCATACTAAAAAATATCTTGATGCTTTTTACTATCCTTTTATTTTGTCAACTTAGGTTTCCACTCTTAAAGACTTAACCTGTTCTCATACTCTATTGGCGAAATCTATAGACAAAACTATATACATATCATATTATTAGCTATTAATTTCTGATAATAAATGTATTTCAATTTTTCGAGTAAGAGATGTAGATATGAGATTAACAAATTACAGCGGATACAAGACTAAGCAAGGCAAGACTTTCCCTTGCCAGTTACTTACAAGATCGTTGGATCTTGCATCAAGTCTATTTGGAGCCTGTTTCTCACGAAAATTACAATAACATTATCTCTAACAAAAGATAACGCATGTGGAGGTGGAACAAACGAAAAGACTTCATCTTCTTTCACTTTTTGTTGTTTTCCTTTTTCTATGTTAATAATATTACATATTCATGAAAAGAAATTAAAATGGATACTATTATAATGATACTACAAAAATAAAATAAAATAAAATTTCAGAAATAGCTCGAATTTCTCAAAATTCAGGACTTAAAACCATTGAAAATGTTGACAAATTTCCATCTAAAGCTATACCAGGTCTTTTTTTAATTTTTTTTTTTTTTTATATTTAAGTTGAATGTGCAATTATAGCTATTCTTTCGGGTGATTTATCATTCGAATGAGGGTTTCTAACTCAGCGAATCTTTTATAGATTTATGTATCAAATAGAGTGATAAATTTGACTTCAAACATAATTACAACTGCGGGGATCTTTTTTATTATTTTTATAAGGCCACAGATGATTTTCATCCAAGCGCAATAATCATGATTGAGGAGATCAAGAGTGGTCTTCTTCCGAGCGCAATAATCATGATTGGGGAGATCAATAGTGGCCATCACAGTGCCGATTCCCATTTTCATATGCAATTCAAACGAAAGATACTTATTTATGGACGGGGGGAATCCAAGAATTTCTTTTAAGTGCATGAAAATACAATGCCTATACCGTGTTCTTTTCGGGGGCTTAAGAAAATTACCAGAGGATTTAGGGAGAAATGAGCCAACATATGGTTGGTTTATAAAGGAAAATTGAGGAGCGAGAAAATTATAAAAATAAAACTATTAAACGAGCTGAAAATGGACAGGGAAGATTTCATTAATAAGGTAACTATGATCAAAAGAATTCATCATGTTAATGCGATCTGGTTCATAGGGTTTTGTGTAGAGGTCAAGAAAAGCTTTTATTTCTGATTTCATGTCTAATGATTCTTTAGATAAGTTTATTTTCTCTCGAGAAAGAGCATTAAATCTTCTAAGTTGGGAAGACATATTAAAGAATGTCATCGGAGTAGCTTAAGGAATTGACTATTTGCATCGTTGTTGTGATATGCAAATTCTTCACTTTGATATAACATTCATCTTGATGAGAATTTGACTCCTAAAGTTTCAGACTCTGGAATGGAAAAATTATATGCAGTAGAAATAATATTATATCTTTAGCAGTCACTTGTGATACTTTAAATTATACTCTTCTAGAGTTCTTCTATAAAAATATTGGAGGTGCTTCTCACAGGGCAAATGTGTATAGTTTTTGGAATGCTACTCATTGAGATAGTAGGTAAGACAAAAAGTTCTGCTGGAGAGATAATTCAAGTCTTATGGTCTTCTCTTCTTTGATTTATAATCTTATCAATAGAGGAGAATGGTTGGAAATATTAGAAGAATGCGAGAGACCATAAAAGAATCTTAACGAAATGGTTACTGTCAATTGAAACCAATTGGTTGCCCTTCTACGAACAGCATTCTCAAAATGCTTGAAAGAGATATTTGAGTATCGGAGTTACTACTAAAACCCTCATTATATTTTCAGGATTTGTCAAATATGGTTCAAGAAAATTATATTACTCCACCACACATGTCTTGGCAACCTGTCCTAGGTTCCATTACGATCGAGGCAAGTTTTTTTTTTTTTTTCCCTTTTTGTTATTAGACTTATAACAACACGATAATTGTCGTGTTATATAGCCATCATTCAAAAGTAAAAATGTAACCTCAGATTTAACCACTATAGCACTAAGATATGTACGAAATATAACATCTTTTTCTACCTCTTTCTCCTTCTCAAACTAATTCGTTAGCGTCATGCAGAGTAAATAAAATAGTAACTACTTGAATTATGCTGTGATTTAAGCAAATCTCTTTTTGTGGGTCAGCAGCCAATCTTCAACTAGCAATGCTAAAAAAAAAAAAAAGAGAGAGAGAAAGAAAAAGAAAAATCGGATCAAAATCAAGGAAAGTTCGAGTATGTTTATGAACCAATTTCCCTGTTACTGTTATATGTAATATTATTTTAATATTACAATAGACGTTGGGGACAAACACCATTTTAAAAGTTTTGAGAACTTTATGTGGATAGTTGAGAGAGAGATATTTTGTAACTTTTGTGCCCAGCAAAATCACTATCCAAGAAATACGAGCATATCTTTGAAGTCATCATCTTGACTTTGAATTTCCAATGGAAAAGCCTCCGCCCGCCCTCGAGTCCATGTCCCAACATATATTCCTCTGTCTTCTAGCCTTGTTAGGTTTTTAATAGCATCTATCTCTGTTTCTCCGTCTGCCATACAGCATATGGCAGCACTGAACAACAAGAGACTATCTTTCCGAACGGTCATCATTGTATATGTATACGTTGTTGTTGCTTTCATATAGTCCAACGTCAGAGAAGGATCAAGAGATCGTTATTGCTCACCCGTCTCATGCGGTCCAATATCGAATATTAGTTATCCTTTTCGATTAAAAGATCAACCTAAACGTTGCGGTGATTCTAGATATGAATTATCGTGCTAAAATAATCAAACCGTTCTGTTTATAGGGTCTTACAGATACTACGTACAGAGTATATCTTACGATCGATGTTCTCTCCATATATTTGATCCAGTTCCACTGAAACTAGAATTCGATGATTCGTGCTCCTTAAGGGTAAGGTCAGCTCATGTTTCTCGACCAACTAAATTTCCTTTCCACGGAGTATATTCCGACAATGAAACTATCATCGTGGTTTGTTCGAGTCCTTTAAGTAATGATTCTTCTTCCGATTATGATTTGGTAGAGTGGTTTCGTTGCTTTAAAAATGGATCTTCTTCTTTTTCTTCTCCCACCAAGGATTCATCCATCGCGTCCTACACTTATGCCATGCAAACGCCCTGTATGAATGCATCAAGATTCCCAAAGTCATGCACGGTGAAAATGCAAAGAGATTACTTTCGGAATATCTATCCAATGTTTTGGAATATATCTGGTTCCGGATTTGTCCATAAGCTGCAGGTGGGATATGAACTTGGGCGGTTCTGTTATTTGTATGATGAAACTATTATGTCAAAATTACGTGACAAGTAAGTTATCTGAATGTACCACTTCGTTCATCCAACCATACATACATATAAGGCAACTGGCGCACAGGCTATGGTTTCTTTGGCGCTGGCTGCGACGATTCTGGCAAGAAAAGAGATCGAAACTCTTCATTGGAGGTAAATATATGATCTTTTATCAGTTGATCATGGACAGTTATGGTTGGGATCCACTTTGCATATTTGTTACCATGAAAGTTAGATAAATATCTAATCCTTCATCAATTGATTATTGTTATATAGATAATTGGGTTATGTTTTACCAAAAACGTTTTCCAATTTATTTTCGATTGTTATCTTAAAAGTTGCAGCACATTTTAATAATCTATAAAGTTTTGTCGAATAATATCATAATAATTTCAAAATCCTACAGTTGCTGATAAGTTTTGGTGATAAGTATACGAATAAATATATGGATAGTAATGTTCTGTTATAATCTATCCAAATGCTCAAATAGGAAAAGAAAATTGTTAAGATAGTTATCGTTTATCTTCTAATATAATAAATCAGGCTTAAATCTCTTTTCTCAAATTGTAATATAATTAGGAGGAAAAAACAAACAAGGAAATAAGGAAAATCACTCGGGGTGCTGCATTATTATTACATCGGTCCGAATAATGAAATACGAACAAAATTATGAATATAAACTTAACTTTGCTAGCCGACCACCTTGAATTTTCATTGCCAAAGTCTTCTCCTTTTTGGGCCCAGTAGCAACTACTACAAGGCACAGCATTGTTGGGACAACTTTTATATATATAAATATATTTGTATGTATATATATACATACTGCAACCAGATAAGCGCTGTCTTTACCTCACCCTCTCAATTCCGGATGGATAATAATATGCTGTCAAATAACAAAAACACTAAACGTTGTCCAATCCGTAGTCTATGTGATGGGTGCATGTGTGTGTTTATATGTATACATATATTTGTGTAATTGTTGGTTCTACATATTATAACATGCCCGAAGGTTTAGGGAATTATTGCCTTTCATGTGGTCCAATCTTAAATATTAGTTACTCTTTTTTTAATTAAAAAAACCAATTGACACGAACAAGTTAGTCTTACAATAAATGGAATATTTACATAAGCAGAAACAAGAGAAGGGGAATCCTAATCAAAGACAGAAACAGATTAGAAGCAATGGATTGAGAAAGAGTCAGAAGGAGAGTACTATAGCCATAAGAATCAATTAGAAGCTAATGAACTTCAAGTAATCAAATTCTGGTAGATCAAAATTTTTCATATATGAAGAATTACGGAGCACATAATTTATCAATAGATACTGAATTGAGTGTACTATGATCCGAGAAAAATTGCTTTGTTCAATTGTGGTTGAGACAATCTTAGATATCTCCACACATACTCTCTCAATTAAATGAATAAAATATTTAATTATGGTGCAAACAATGAAATACTAGCGAAAAGGGGATTAATATGACAAACAATCTATAAATGAAGATTATTAAAAGCCTGATATAACTTTGAATGTGTTTTAAATCCCCCCATAAAACTTGCCACACTTTCCATGATGAGCTCTTTCAAAGTAGCATTTATTATTTTCCACATATGTGTTGGTTTTTCCTTTTTCTCTTTCTAACATCAATTACAATAAGTAATAACTTTTTTTTTTCGTGAAAGAAAAAGCACTAAAATTAACTCAAAACAAGCATCCACAAGTCATCCTTACAACATGTGAGCCATTAACAACTGGCTCACATTGACGATAACATTCAAAATCAAATAACTTATTTAGAAAAATATTATCTTTAAATATCATTTTCATTTATCATGTCATGATCAAGTGAATGTCCATTAGATCTCAAACTTTGTAATAGCTAATATGTGGTATTGAATTTAGTTAGTTTTGGATGTAAAATAAACAATTACACAAAATAATGGATAGAAATATTTATATAGTATAATATTTTTTCTTTGCAAATTGTTGTATTATAAGAAGAAAGAAATTTATTTGAAACATTATAATGAAGATCCGAAGAACACCACCATTGATTCAATTATGAGCAAGTATGCGATTTTAAAATAATTTCCCTTTTAAGTGTGTTTTTAGGCTTTCCATCAATTTTAATGGTTATCTATAGGACGGTTTGACTTAATAGTAAGTTTAATGATATTATCATCAATTTATGTCTATTTACATTATGAATCATTATATCTTTACTTACTAATTTAGTTTATTTTTTTTTGTTTTGTATTAATTTTGTAGGCATATGGCAAGATCTACAAGAGCAACTCAACTTTGATTACTATACCAAATCATATATTTACAAAGATAAATGTTAATATTGTCATTTGTTATTGATATTTTTCAATAGTTTTCACATATAATTTCTTTTAATATTTTTTATTGGATCTTACTACATTTAATTAACTATGTAGTGTTTTATAAATAATCCTCAATGAATTTTAAATGTTAAATTTATACAAACATTATGGGTGCAGCATTGCTATCTAAGTGCATAAATCCCATGGACCAAGCATTGAAGCCTTGTAGAGGCAATTTGGAAACCTAAGTTTGAATTCAACACTCAGCCCATGTAAGTTAAACTACCGTGCGTCCAGCCCAAAGCAGCCACATGTGAGCCCATCAATGAACCACGAGTGAAGCCATCTACTGTCCAAGAGATCATTAGCCCATTGAAAAACTAAAGCAGCCTCCACGCCATTATAGACTTCAGCGCGGCTCGCACAGAACGGAGAAACACCCAACTGCCGCCAACTCTTTTTTTTTTTTTTTTTATTTCCTGCGGTATAGTAGTGAATAATAAGGGGATCCACTACCATCCAGGACGATAAATAAATTTAGCCGAGCTAAGTTTCAGAGACTCAAGTTTGATTAGTTTAAAAATTATTGAGTTTGAGCTCAAATTAAACTTTTTATCAAATCTATAATTAAAGTTTGAGATTAACTCATTTAGATAAACGAATTTCATCTTAAGTTTTAGTTCGATTCTTTTATTAATCGAATTCTAGTCAAACTAAGTTTAAAACGAGCTAGCCTGTTCATGAGCCTAATTATATAAAATAAATAAATATTTATATTATTAAATCTAAAAAGACCTTAAATAACCACTCCCTATAAAGTTATTAGTTAAACCTCTAATTGAAAATTATATAAAAAAAATCAACACTAAAAATATTATAAGTATATTATAATATGGATAAGTTTAATATTTTTCATAATTTTACATTTCATCTATCTCTCCATTTTCTTAATAATCTCAATTATGGTCATTTTCGCTCCTTCACATCCAACTCCAATCTCACTCATTATCAACCTGCATATCCTACACAACTTTTAATCTTGTGCAAATATAAAATTATATACATTTATAATCACTTAAAACTTCCTTATTTATCTGCTATTTATTTATTATATTAAGCAAAAACATTTATTTGTAAGATTTTTATTTTTTCAATTTTTCGTAATAATTTATATCATATAAGATAAAATCATTAATTAATATAGATGCTCATTCTTCATTCAAAAGAAAAAAGAAAATTTTTATTTTTATAAGCATTCTATATGTAATTGATTTATTTAATTTTTTTTTCTTAGGAAATTATTTTACTCAATCATTATTTATTTTTTAGCACTATAACATAGGTATGGCGTCCATTAGTATAAAAAATAGATTATTAAAAAGTGAATAAGGATTATTTCATATATTATATATTATCTTATAACATATTATATATTTATATATATTATATAGAGATTAACCTTTAAATTTTAATAATATATAATATATAACATTTGTAATATCTTTAATATATATAAAACTTGTAAACCTATTCACAGACCTAAATGAGCCAACTTAAGTGCTTGAATTAGAGTTTGAGCTTGACCTAATTTACTAATCAAGTTCAACCTTTTAACTTGTATACTAATCAAGTTCAACTTGTTTATTAAAGTAGCTCACGATCAGTATCCTTAGTTATGTAAAGATTAAAGGATTTCAAACTCTTAATTTTTTTTATAAAAAATTTATTTTTTAATTATATTTCTTATTGAATTACCGTTTTCTCCTCATAATTCATGTGCTTATTATGATTGTGAGTTAACCTTTTTTGCTTGTGATATTGGATCAATGAATTTTTTATATATCTATATTAAATTTTTTAAGTATTGTGTGTTCTTAATTTTTTTTCATCAAGCATGTATTTTATATTTTATGAAATGAAATTTATATTAAGTTAAAATCTAGAAAGAATAAATTAATTCAATCAATTACATAACAAACTAACATTTAATTGCAATCAAGACTTAAGGAAATACGCATTGTAATTAGGTTAGAGTTTAGAACATAAAACAAGTAATTAACTAAATAATTTTTTGTACGAATAGAAACTCAATTAATTAATTAGGGCTTTAATACTTTGGTTACTTAGAAAGGAAATCAAAAGAAATTATTTGAGCCATTCAAGAATTCAATAGATGATCAAATTAACATCCATTTCCAATAATTCCACCTTGCAAGTTCATTGATTTAATATGTTAAGTATTCACACGCCCACATTTCATATTAATTAGGCTTGGATTTTGGTTCTATAATTATGTATATTTTGATTTGCCTAAATATAAATAAAAATAATATAACTAGGATCTAGTCCCTATTTCTATCGATTCAAGCTGGTCTTACCAGTTTATTACTATATATAAAACCTAGAATACTTACTAATATATGCTTTTAGTTATAAAGTGGTGGTTTATGCGTACCTGTAAACTTGTATTGCACCAATAGAGAAGAATGATAGACAATGCTATAAGAAGCCACAAAACGGAAATATAATTTTATTACGAAAATGGTCATTGTAGCACTATCATTATGGTGTCTATAACTAAATTGATTGTCCTTCATTGAACGATTTCCTCAAAATACAAAGAGATATTGCACTCTTGGAGTTTCCATCAGAACCTTCATAATTTCTCATATATGTTCAAATAAACAATATTCCACTAGCGCATATGGCTTCACATAATGTCTTGGATTCATTTACCATTGAGGCATGACAATTCAATGTTTACCAAAAACATGGGTAATTGTTTTTCATACGTAGACTTATGATGATGACATCGTGATCTTATTTTATGGCCATCATTCTCGCCTAGAAAAGGTAACTTGAGATTTGGTCAATCACTACTTTAATATGATATGTGTAAAGAATGATATCCTTCCTTAACTCTTTTTCCATCTCAAATTAATTTTGGATAAATATTCCATTAGGTAGTCGACTTTATTTATTTTTACAATTAACCATTTAAAAGTTAAAAATATCAATTTATTACCTATGAATTTTTTTGGTTCATTTATAATACTATTAGGCAACTAATTTTAAAAATGGCAAAGTTCAAGAAGTTTATCAAAAGAAAAATAAACAATGTCAATAAATTGCAAAAATGTTCAAGTACCCAATGTGACTTGCCTTACTATTATCTAGTTGCATTCTTAGAGTAAATTGGGGATTAAGTACTAGATCAAAAAGTCTGTGTACTATTTGTTGTCATTTAAGGGTCAATCTTTAGAGATATACAAACGAAATTTGATTCACAAGCTAACTCATTTAAAAAAACAAGTTAGTAGTAAGTTTTTTAGATTCATTTAAAAAGTGAGCTAAATGAATTCAATCCGTTTAACTTGCAGTTAAAGTGAATGAATCTAAATTGACCCGTTTAACTCACTTATATATTTTTTATATTCAGATCGGCCTATTTAATCCATTTTAAAAGTAGTTTAACGTTAAGTTTTTGGTTCGTTTGAAAAATGAGCCTAATAAACTATTGCATTTTAATTTATGGATTAAAATGAGCCAAACCGAGTTCATCTGTTTAATCCACTTATATAAAAACAACTTGGAACGTATATTCACGCACATTCATTCATAGTATGGGTGATGGTGTATGGGAAATTAAATCATGGTTTTCAAATGCGCTCAATAATATTTATATTTTCTTGTGAACAGTCGACGTTCATATTTAATAGGTAGATAGCTAAGTACAGATGCAGAAAAAATGAAAAAAAAAATATATAGAAAATAGGAAAAGTAGAGTAGCGTCAGCTGTCAGTCCCAGAAAGTTATAGAGTATTCCTCAGTTTATTAAGCTATTTATTTGCCCTTAGGGTGGGCAGTATATCTACTGTATATGCATATCACGAAATTAGGAATGAAAAATATCACAAACATTGCTTCCCGAATTAGCTGTATTCAGCTATCATGTTTGCTGCACTCAGCAGTCAGCAAGGCCGAGCTCTGCATCTAAAGCATAGCACTATTCGTTCTAGATTTTCTATTGCAACACTATTTCCATTATTTAGACACTGAAACTATGGGTATCACTGATTCAGATTACACTGTTGCAACACTACTTCCATTATTTAGATACTGCAACTATGGGTACCACTGATTCAGATTCCACTAGTACAATACATTTACACTATCGTTACTAATTTAAAAGCTACAAATACACAAAATCCTTTTAAAATCAGACCCTAAATTCCACCACGCGTCATATCATCAGTTAGAAGCTTCATTTCAGGGTCACAATCAATATTTTTACCATCCTTTACATCGCTACTATTCTCAATATCAACGATGGTTCCTTTCTATTTGGTAATCAAGTAGGTAAATGTACAGTTTTGTTTGGGGTATATTCTTAATGAATGCTTTAATAAAAATATGAATTTTACTAAACACTATGAAAGCAAAATAAATTTCTTATTTTTTGCATTGTAAGCCCTACAAATTAACAATTAAAGTATTAGCATCCAAATTAGTTATAAAATTAGTCAAAATGACCTCATAAACTTAAATCCAAAAAATAATAATATAGTTTAAATGCCAACTATAGCAATATTACTTCCTAAATATTAGAAAGACAAAGTTCGAGTTTCAATAATTAATAAGCTTTACCAATAGCCTTGTAATATAATGGTATAGATATCATCTTCCAAGTAGAATGGATTAGGTTCAAATTCTCCTATTTTTATTGTAATCATAAAAAAAAAAACAATTAATGGACTTTTAGAGGTGGATTACTTGAGTGGTAAACATAATAAATGAAGTAAAATAATTTTTAATAAATATATTTATATATTTAATATGTTTATTATGTAAGATATATATACTATAAATTAACAGGAACCATATATATATACTATGGGTAGACTAATTGTATAACTACAATTTAATAATAAGAAGTCCAAATATATAGTATTAGCAAGGGAGTTGTTGTAGCAACTTCATGAGTCAAGATATGGTGATTAAGCTATTGGTATAGTAAGAACTGGACACCTAATTATAAGTAAATCAAGGTAAAAAATTTAATAAAGTGGCACTTGTTGTGGTAAGCAAATTTCCACTGAACCCTAAACCTACATATAAGCATTCCCCTACTCTCCATTGGACTCTCTAGTTAGTTAGGAGTTTTAGTGTGATATCTCATATGATTGTAGTCTATTATAGTTTGAACGAAAGTAGCTATGTTGATTTACTAGGTTAAAGTAATAGAGTGTCATCTTTACACTAGTAAGAAACTTTTGAATTAAGTAGTTAGAACAAACTTTTTAATGTTTGTTAGCATGGTTATTGACTATTTTACTTAGGTCATCATAAATGGTATTAAGTTAAACCCTTACTAGTAGATGTGCAATGCAAGGATGACTAAAAATGGGAGAAGAGTTAGGCCCAATTGTAAAACTTTGCGATGATGAGATCATGTGTTTAGGGGAGAGATTACGGTACTCCATGTGATTATAATCCCAAATAGACTATGAGAAGTAAGTTGTATCGGTTTATAAGGTTAAAATGATGAATGTCATGTTAATACTAGTTAGTTAAGTAGTTGAAAAAGGCTCTTTAATGTTTGTTGACATGGCCATTGGCTACTTTTACCTAGGACGTTGCACTTAAAAATTAGCGAGTGTGCTCAAAAGTATTATAAGGAATTTAGGAAATATGGAAAAGATTATAATTAAAATATGGTTGTAGTTAATTTCCTTAATTAACCAATTTTGAGGAAATAACTATTTTTGAAGCTTAATTCATATATGGAAAATGTTGAGTGTAATTTTCATATTTCAAGGTAGATTTAGAGTTAGAAATTTCATCAATGATGCCTATGTACAATTCTTGACATTTAAGGAAAATTTTTTAGGTATTTGGTCATCAAGGCAATTGACTATACCTACGGTGATTGATTACCTCTTATCTATGGTCAACTATAATCCTCTAAGGTTGATTATATTATAAAGAAGACCTTAGTTGACTACTATTTATCTTTTGTCAATGGTTTATCTATCAGTTTTTAAGGTTAACAACATAATCTTTTTGAATGCATGGATTTAAATCAACCTTCTTGTATATGCAAAGAAATTTGGATCACTAGCTAAATCCTATAGAGTTCAAAGAACAAATTAGATATAAGTGAGCTACTAATGTGTGTTACTTATGCTTGCTAATCTAGAAAAATGAACTTCATCAACATTAGACCATATAATTAATGGGTGTTGTTTATAATTGCATGAAGGCTAATAACCATTTCCGGTAAGCAAATCATGGATTAAGAATTCATCGCTTATTAAAGGCTAGAAGGTCTAGATGAATCAACCCATAGATAAGTGTTGATACAACATTAGTTGTGAATATGCTAGTGCTCGTCAATATGGAAAATTATGCTTGATATTGGTTAAGACATCTGGAGAGGAAGTTGTGAACAGCCTATAATAAAAGAATGGGACAATATTGTGGAGGTAGCATGAGATTAAATTACTCATGGTTGATACTCACGATGTATTCAATATGCACAATGAATTCACTACAAGATAACTACTTGTAACGTTTTATGGATTATGTGACTAATGAATTCTTATGTTTTTATTTAACTAAGATGCTAGGTTGTTCATATTTGTTGCGCCCTTTTCTATTCCTCTAAACCAAACAAAATAGTGAACTAAGGCTATGTACGTTACTTGAACATGCTTGTTGCATCAATATACTTGTATAGGCTTGCAATCGATGTAACATACCTCAACGCTTATGTTGTATATCCTTGCTAAATTTAAAGTCCACCCATGTTTTAGGCTTTAAAGCTATCATGTGACAAAACCTTAGGGAAAAGCAAGAAGAACGAAGCATTTGAACCGTCTATGCCCATGGCAATACATATGAACACTTAGCGAATTATTATGCCTTTTATGTATGAGTGTGATAAAACCTTTGATCTCTATTTTCATGTGTAAGTCCTATACCAATCAAGTAATAGATTGGTAATAAATTAATATTATTGTTTGCTAATTATATGTTGTTGCAAATTAGGGAACAATCTCTCACTATATGTAAGTAATATTTTATGCGTAATGTTATTAAATTTTTAACGGAGAATTTTAATCGCTTATACTTTCCCTTAAAATCAATACTTAATTACATAAACTTTCCCCCTAGGAAATATCATAATGCATCAACTGAACTCAAACCTTTAGCTGAAGACCATCTCTTGACGTGAACGTGCCCTTTGCCGATAACACTTTATTTTCGGAACTCGAATAGACAACAATGTTGGTCACGAAATGTTCAATGCGTTGAAAGAGTCATATCAACACGTGTCTGTCGAATTCGTATGTCTTCGATGCTTATGTCGAGAATTCAAAATTCGATGTTAACTTGATGCCTCCACTCTTCAAATTCAAACTCCACTAGGTTAGGGTTAGTTAGGCTTTGCATTATTATTATCTTTTCTTTTTTATTTTCTTGCTCAACTTCAACTCGATCAATACATTAACTCACGTCTAACTTAACTAGGTTTAAGAATCATCAAGTTAAATTTCATCGTATTGAAGCCCGAGTTAGTAACTATTTAAGTAATTTATAAAATTGAGCTCGAGTTTAAAAAAATAAAAAATAAAAAATCATTTCAGAGTAAACTTAATTTGCTTCCCATTGATACTCTATCCTAGGGCCTATGCTAACCCATAATTTTGGTATATTTGTGACACGTACGAAGATTTACGCACCTAATTTTCTGATAAAGCAATTTCAACGTGAATCATTCGAGTCCAGTAGCAGGCTTCACCAACTGTTTCGATTCATCACATGACACGTAGTCTCCCATCACGTGGTCTTGTCAAAGTTTTTGATCTCAATAGTCAATTTTCCGTCTGCGTGTGACATTCGCCTCATCTTCAAATTACAGCCATGTCACTCCATCAAACCGCGATATTTTCCCCGCGAGAAGATCTCCATTCTCTCATTTCCCATAATTAAGATAATCAACCTCTCCTCCTCCTCTTTTTTTTTTTTTAAACGAATCTGTGTATTTCAAAAATATGTAATTAATATTAAATAATTTATTAAGGTCCCTTTTTATTAATTACAACTAAAAACAGACATATTAAGAAAAGAATGTGTTGAGGTTTAACAAGATATCAAACAATAAATATTTTTATTCTTTGTAATTGTTCTAATCTATAAGTAATTAATATTGAGAATCATAATAGATATTCCTTTAGTTTTAACTAAATAGACTACGATGCATGTTCTTAAATAAAAGTAATTAGACATAATATACACTAAAAATAAAAACCACTATAAAAATTAGAATATTTCTAACTTTCATATTCTGAAATTCATTTAAATTCAATCTTATTACTTGAAGTGAAAAAATTTACCAATCTACTGAAAGTAATCTCTAACTACTTGCGAGATAAGAAACACAATTTTAATTTAGAAGATAGTTGATTTAAGGAACTTATTAGTAAAAGCTTAATTTTTAAGAGTTATGATGTTATAACTAGTCTATTATCTTTTAACCATTTTTGGTATGGAGAAAACTAAAAGATAGAATGGCAAACGAAAGTAAATAGAGAGGAAATTAAAAAGAAAAAATTTGTCACAATTTTCATTTTATCTCATATCGAAGAGGAAAGGGAGAAAAGGTATAAAGTTGTTATATTTTCAATTCTATTCTTTGGCCTATTTCATTTCCCTTTATCTGTCATTATTTTTAGTAAGTATATTGTTGATTCTGCACTGTTTAGCTATTTATCTTCAATAATGATTAACTTTGTTTTACCTCTAACTCCTTTCCTATTATTCAACAAAATTGAAAGTAACATATTTCATTATAACTTTTTCTCCTCAAATTCTTTCTCCCTCTTTTCCTTTTTCCTTTTTTTTCCCTCTTTTAAAGGTCTGTCATTGATAAATATCTACTATAGGCACGTTGCACGAGGTCTAGCATCCCATAAGAACACACATATCCCGACACGTGTCTTACGTATGAAAAGCTGACATTCCTTATCAGACCAAACCAAGCTAAAAAGCAAAAATGAAGCGAGAGAAAAAGAAAAACTCTGAAAAATCAAAACCCCATCACAATACGCCACGTTATACTTTCTAGACTTAAAGGCTGGGGCCCACAGTACAATCTTCCTTCACCAAACCAAATCACAGGCGGCACGATCAGGTCACCACGTGTCCGAGGAATTAATCCTAGGCGTTGATGTCCCTTTCATGAAACCCAAGTTAGAGGCGCATAACGTTCCAGGTGGCAACTGGCCAACTAATCAGGAAACGTGGACGGCTACGATCGCCCTAGGTTGCCATCCTATGTATTTACCCATGATTATAAAAACGTTGAGCTAACGCATTGGTATCACCTTCTTTTTCCGTTAACTGAAAAGGGAAAGTGAAGTTTGTTGGTTCACGGGAGGTTTTCACGAGCCGACTGGTAACGGAAAATGACGTCTGATTCCAGCCGGTTCTGCCAGTTTAGAGTGATCAAGACGAAGAATAACGGTCGCAGGAGGAGAGTCACGGTACAACGTCTCAGGTCGTTCGGAAAAAGTGAAAAATATCGTATAGAAAAGAAGAAAAATGGTGTCTTGTCGCCACGGCCGTTGCCGCTGGTAGAGGAAAATAATGGGTTTATAGAGAAATGTAAATTGTTAGCGAGTTCGGCGGAGCGTGCGTCGCACGGAGCGGTGTCGATTATCGGGAAGAGGCTGGAGATGGAGGACGCGGTGCGAGTGGAGATAGGGTTTGTGAGAGGATCGTGTGGGGAGGGTTACGATTTTTTCGGGGTTTATGATGGGCACGGTGGGCTCCAGGTGGCCAAGGCTTGTAGTGAGCGGTTGCATAGAGTGGTGGCGGAGGGAGTGGAGAGGGAGGGTGGAGAGAGAGTTGGGTGGGAGAGAGTGATGGTGGAGGGGTTCGAGAAGATGGATGGGGAAGTGAATGGGATTGGAGATGAGGCACTCAACACGGTGGGTTCGACGGCAGTGGTGGCGGTGGTAGGGAAGGAAGCGGTGGTGGTGGCTAATTGTGGGGATTCTAGGGCTGTCTTGTATAGGGGTGGTTCGCCTGTGGCATTGTCTGTTGATCATAAGGTAATGTGTGTTTCTGCTGATTCATTTATAATTCTTGATTCGTGTATAAATCTCTTTATTCTATGTACCCCGCGCTTGTCACATGATCCTCTTATCTGGCCTTTTAATATGTGTTCCCATGTTGTTATTCTATGAGGTTATTGATTTTTTTTTTATTATTATTTATTATTATAATAAAGCTTATTATTTGGAATGCCTCATATGTACATTAGAAATTTCTAAAATAATGAATGCATAAATGAGCTTTCTTGTCATTACATTGATCGTTTAGTCGATGGCAATGCCTCGTTGTTAATTCGATCAATTTGCTATTTATACTTTATTATCCTAATTTTCTTTTTAAAATAAATTAATAATGTTTACATATTATTAAAGTATATATATATATATATATATGTATATATGCTGAGCAAAATAAATTGGTATAAAAGGATATTTTCGAAGGACTGATGCTCGACAAACAAAGAGCGGCCAGAAGACACGGAAAGGGTGAAATTTGAAAAATTGTTCGGTTTTGAAACACTTGTCCTATGTTACCTTATTCTGCCCTTTGATTCGGGATACCAATCCACCTTGAAGGATAAGGATAAATTATTAGCTCTGATCATCGTAACACGTGTAAGTAGTGAAATTTGAAAAGTTAACTCCGGTACCGTGTAGAATCAGCTTAGTGGGGATTTGATTCGATTTTTGGTTCCTCGCGTTGTTCGAGAAATATGTAATGGCAGGTAATTCTTCACCGACCCCTCGTTCACACTATCTTTGATAGGATAGAAGCTAGGATGGGAGGAATTTGAAAGAAAATAATATGAGAGCCAAAAAATATGAGGTAAAATCACTGCGATGTGTTTGTACCAGCCTTGTCAAACATGAATGTTCCCTACGGTTTAACCGGTTTAGTATAGTTTAATCACGTTTTATTTGATTTGATTATAAAACTCATTTGATTCAATTCTAATCAGATTCCAATTAAATGGTGATTCTATCTCTTAAACTTTTAACTAGCTTATATCGTTAGATTAACTGCTAAAGTAAGGTTTGGCAATATTGGTTTATATAATGGAGAAAAAGAAAATAAAATGTAATATAATATAAAATTATGAATATGCTCATAAAGGAAAATAAAGGAATAAAAGAAAGTAAAAAAAAAAAAAAGAGAGATAGATTTGAAATTGCGATTTTTATTTCACCTTTCCTTTTTTTTTTTTCTCTCTCAATTTTAAGTGGAAATAAAAACATGTTATGCCTATGGAAAAGATTATTTCCCTATTCTTATCCTTCCTAATTCCCTCCTTAGTCAGACAATGAGACAATACTTTTTTTCCTTTCAATTCTTTCCTCCTCTTTCCCTCATTCCAAGCTCAATGTTAAGGTGACAGTTGGAACATATCTGGGCAATGGACAAAAATCACGGAGGAAAATATCATTAAAACTCAAATTGTTTGGTAAACTATTCAGGTTTCCGCGTAGGTTAGGTATAAGGAAGCGGTTCTTTTTCCTCTTCATCCGAGGTTCGTTTCATTCATCAGGAGCAAGAAAATGTTGGGCTGATTTTATAATGTTTTCACGGGAATTCTTCTAGGCTTTTGCGTCGGCTATTTAGGAAGTGTTTAAATAACCTAATATTATTAACATCTAGAATGGATGCTCCAGTAAAAAAAAAAAAAAAAAAAAAAAGGAAAAAAAAAAACACATCTATAAGGGACTTTTTACTCAAAAATAGAAAAAATCTAGAAGCGCTGGAAGGATAGGAGACCAATTAAATAAATCAATGATCGATTTTAGAAAAGCAAGGTCTTGGAGTGATATATCATGAGGATTGCCATGTGGTTGGTGAAAACAAAAGTAATATACAAGTGAACACACTATTTACTATTCCAAAATTGAAAGTCGAGATGGTTGGATGTGTTGTATTGGATGATGTGGTTTTAGATGACTTGATTGATAAAACCAGGAGCAATTCATTTGCTTTCTCGATGATTGGCCGAATTTTATCGGCACATGTATCATAACTCAAATGAAAATTCTATATGTGAGAGTGTTTATCATAACTCGTAATATTTATCTTAATATCACGGATGATATGATATTGTATTCTCATTGAATTTTATCCATCTTTAGATATTGCGCATTCGGTCCTAAGGAACACATCATTTTGTTTCCATGTACCAATCTGCACTACACATGCCCGTTCAAATCATTCTTTTGTATGGTCAAAAGGGACATATATGGCTGCTGTTGCAGTAGCAAAATGGCACCAATCTTGTCATTCATGAATTAAATCTCTTGGATCTCCATGGCGAAGTGGCAAGTAATTGTCAAAGGGTCGGATCTGGACACCGAGAATGTTCAAAACAAGTTTGAGAAAACCGCTTGCCATCGTATGATCAATATTTTTCGCATTGGATCCGAAAAACAATAAGGGTGAGCTCGGGAATCTAACCTTAGGGTGTAATTAGAGCATGCTAACTACAGTCTAACTACACGATAATGTGAAAGTTTCTTTATTTAATGTTTTAACAAGTGTTCTTATGACATTCATCGCTTTTTTCAATAATTATTTAGATAATTTTCTTTCTTGCTTGGTTAGGAATACTTGAAAGATTCTTAGACACACCTACTAAAGGATTTACGTACTGGTTATGCTTTCTATGTACAGCCTGAAAGGCCGGATGAGCTGAGAAGAATCGAAGCTGCTGGTGGAAGGGTCATTAACTGGAATGGCTACCGGGTTTTAGGAGTCCTTTCCGCATCACGGTCCATAGGTATGTGATTTTTGAAATGCCCTTTCATTCCTTGCGGATCCAATATATACATATCTATATCTCTATATGCAAGCTAAAAACGATTTCAGTTCATTATTGGTAGTGTGTGAATGAGTACTAGATGAACTTAAGCTTGATTTAAAATCTTAAATCTCGAGCTTGATAAAGCTTGCCTTAGCTCAGCTGAGCTCTATGTTTGACCATTTAAAAAAAAAAAAAAAATTATGTTCCTCCAATTAATTTATAATAAAGTTCGTGATCCAGTTGAATCTGATGGCTCAAATCCAGCTCAATTTGGCCCATAAGTTCACCAAGTTAAATAAGTTCTATACTCAAGCTTGGCTCATTGTACTATTCCAGCATATAATATTAGCATAAAAATTATAAGAAAAAACATCTCTTTATAAATTCTTTTCTATATTTTTAAGGTAATAGGGAAAAAGAGAGAATCACGAAATAAATTTGAAGCGTGAACAGCTATATTACTCCTGTATAAACTGCCACTTAAATTCCTTCTATTTTTCATTTTACTCCGATGGCAAATGTTCTTCCTTCTTTCTATATTAAATTTCTTTGACGGAAAAGTTCTTGTTGCAGGAGACCAATATCTCAAGCCATTCGTGATACCAGTCCCCGAAGTCACAATTACCCAAAGAACTAATGAAGATGAGTTCCTAATACTGGCCAGTGATGGGCTTTGGGATGTCGTCACAAACGAATTTGCATGCGAAGTCGTCAGGAAGTGTCTCGATGGTCGACTAAGGAGGAGGAGAACATCCCCAGATGCAGCTGCCCAAAACAAGGCCGCTGAGGCAGCGGCGGTGCTGGCTGAGTTAGCGGTTTCTCGGGGCAGCCACGATAACATTAGCATTATAGTGGTGGAGTTAAATAAATTCAGCAATTTCTGCTAGTTGACATGGAACGCTTGCTTTAGCCTTTCTTTTAATCTTCTTCTATGTTCAAAATCATCTGGAAGATAACAATTTCCCCTGAAGTAATCTTTAAATCAAGAAGTTCTAGCATTTTCATCAATGGAAATGCAATGTATTCATGGATGACAAGATACATTGTTTAACTAAGTTCATAGGGACGAAAATCGGCAGGTTGACTCATTCGAAGATAATAATTTTATAAAATATTTTTTGATAAGGTTTTGAAAAATACTTAAGGCAGGTTTTGGATTTTTTAAGAAACCTATTGGGAAATCTGTTATTCAATAAGAAATTATTTAAGTATTATATATTATAAGAAATAAAAATTATTAATTAAAAAATTTGTAAGTTTTTAGATTTTATGTTTTTATTAAGTGTAGATATGATATTATCATATTTGATTATAATGAATTTAATATAATAAAGTAAAGGATTGATCCTTTTATGTTTACATTATTGTGGGGGATATTATTATATTTTTATATGCGAGCATTAAATTTGTTTTACTTGAAAAATCGATTCTTTTATTTATAGCTTATTTATTTATTTATTTTTAAATAAAAAATAATTTTTCCTTCTTATTATTGGTTGAAACTATATAGATAATAATTATAAAAATATTTATATTATGATGTGTGTTATTTTTTTATTTATATAGTATAAAAGTATTTATTTTCTAAGCAAGAAAATAATAAAATTTGATCAAGCAACAATTTTAAATGTTTTCTTTACTTATAATAATAATGAGGAGTTTGGTATTTGTCGAAATAAATTTAAGGTAATTTTTAGTTCAATATTTCAATATTGATTCATAGTACTATTTTACATCTATAAATCTTCAATATTTTACTTTTCTTAATTTTTACATTATCTATTTAATTTATGTAATTAAATTTATATAACTCACTATTAAGAGAAAAAAAAAAAAAACAAGGAAAATGAGTTTCAAGTTCGAGAACTAAGTAATACCCTTAAAACTTTATAAGATTTTGAGACACTATAAATAAGGACATAAATATTAAAATTACCAAACTTATCCCAAGCTTAGCCTTGTTGCATCTCTAAGTACAACTAAGTTGATTCATTATTGCCATTTGATTCACTCTTCTTTTAACCTATAATAAACCTTTTTTTTTTTCCCCTCCCACTCAAAAGAAATTAGAATTAGATATGCTTAAATCTAAACTAATTAACAGATACATTTTCAATTAGACTTATTTATCCATTTCTTTATTATTTATATTAATTCTATAAATTCATTGTTATTCAGGATATGAATAGATTAGAGACCTTGAAGGAAGATTAAATTACGAGTAAATTTTTACATAAACCTATTTATTTATTGATTTTTAAGGTATATGAGATGATATTTCAATCTTTTTGAGTAGACGATGCTAAGATTCTAATAACTAGCTGCAGGATGAGCGACTATGCAGTAGAAGTGCATCTAAATTCCATTCACCTTCGAATCCAGTGGACAAGACAATTGACATTAACAACATAGTAGCCGAAATAACTCTCGGATGTTACTTCATCTGAAACGACAATGAGATTGTACCCTAGTCTGGACGAAGTCCCTTGGTGCCGCTGGAACTCTTGTTTGCCAATGAAGTGCATTCAACTCGGTTCGGCTTCACGCTAGTCTTGTTTTCTATGATAAAATTGAATTCTTAATGCATCAGTTTTAATGACACCATTTTAATCCATTGGAAGAGCAAGATGACTTTCCTTCTTACAATGTGGAAAATTTCTTGTGTCCTTGGTCCAAGGATGATCACCTTCTCCGGTTGACATCGAAGAAATTAATTAAAGCCGAAAGGAAATTTTGAAAAACAAGAATGAAAAGCGCAACTCAAAAGTTTTTGATCGGAAAATATTTTGGATTTTGCATGAAAGACAAATTATGCATTTTTTATTAAGTGTATGACGTACAATACACGTGGGTTACTGTCCTAGAAAGCAACCGAGTTGGTGAAAATTCGGTAGGACCGACCACAAGAAGAAAAGAAAATGTTTTAACCATATCAAAGTCAGACCAGACCTCGGTAACATCGATTTTAAATCGTGAACCAATACAAAAATAGACTAATCGAACTGTTACGTCGAATCGAATCACAGGGTTTTGATCTTGGTTAATTTATCCTTTTAAAAATTAAAAAGAAAAAAGAAAAAAAGAGATCACTAAGTCGAAAAAAATAATTTAATAATATATAATAAGTTATTGTATATTAAAATTACTTTATTTACAATAATAAATGATAATTTTTTTAAAAATAATATTATCAAACTAATGTTAAATAACTAATTATAAGTTAATTATGTATTAAGGATAGATAAAAAATTCAATTTCAGTTAATATAAGTCATTTTTGTAAAACTTATTAAATGTTAAGGATTTGAATATAAGAAAAAAATAAAATTTGAGGGAAAAAAATAAAAAACTTGGAATCGCATTAAGTCGGAGTTTAATAAAAATTAGAAATTATTAATTATTAGTAAACTTAAAAAAAAAAAAGAGAAAGGAGATCACATTATTAAAAATTATTAATATGTTAAAAAAAGAAATTAATAAAACTAATAAAAAATTAAATATTTAAAATAAAAAAAAACGGTTCAAAAGCCTCGAACTGGCTTGAAACTACTGGCTTATAAGCTAATCACGATTTACCATGTCCGTGTTACTAACCCGTAAACCTATGATTTAGAGCTAATTTAGCCTGCTACCCACCGCTAAGTCGTACATTTCAAGAAATAACTTTTTCTCATTAAAAAGACCAAAATTCGAAAACATTAATGCTATAAGCAATTCTAATATGGTTTAACAAAAGGGATGAATTGGTCGCTATAAGTGAATTAATTCGCCAATTCAACTTAGCTCACTTTAATCTGCAAGCTATATGGATGAACCTATTTGGCCAGTTTAATAAACAAGTTGGAATTCATAGCCTATTTAACTATTTATACGTTACGGTGGGTTAAATAGATCAACCTAATCCCTTCAATCCATTTTAATCCTAAACTTTATTTATCTTATTTCTATTTACCATTGATTCAGTATAAAATATTAACATTTTGCATCAATAAAATATTAACATTTACTTGCAAAATGCTTTGGCTAACGGTCCCTCGGGCAACGTACTCATCCAATTAACATTTACTGTTCATCTAGTGGGCTTCATATTAGTCGCACTTTGCACCTACTCCCTAATTACCTTCACTTTCCTCATGCGTTGTCAAACTAAACTAAGTGATGATGACCCAGATTGGCAGTCAACATTAACATTTCCATTCTCTTCGATACTTTGATCTCTTGGATCAGCAACAAACGAAGCATCAATAAAATGCCTAGTTTCTTGACCTTGACCATTAGAATTCAGAAAAAAGGTAAGTAATTCTTAGTCCAAACGGGTTGGCAGACTGATGCCACCCATTGTTGGCTAACTCATTACAATCCACGGGCTGAATGGGCTTGGTTCAGATGGTTGGGTTTTTAAATAGGTTGAAAATTTTCTAACTTTAACCCATTTTTCATAGCTTTAGTTAGATTTGAGCAAAAGCTGGCCAGTCCGGGTGGGCTG